>SJJU01002354.1:0-52680 GCA_012932125.1 Conopomorpha cramerella | reverse complement strand
TGAATGAATTCAGTTTTTGTAAAATATATTCTTGATTACAATCTTCTAAAATGTACTTGATCATGACACTTTTGATGTGTGTAGTTTCCACACAACGATATATTGAATGTACTGTATTAGATAGGGCGTTCCATGCAGAGGTAAGCTCGTCCGGAGTGGGGTACAGTCGATCAAGAATCTGGCCTACCGCCCTAATAAGCCTGAAACTGAATATCACTACACACCAAGGTTCACGTTCCACTCGTAACAATATAGCAACTCTGATGCTTTAATGGAACACGAAGCACAGGGAGCTATACCATCATACCCGATACACCACTTTCTTGGCCGACCGTAATTACGCCGTGCCTCAAACATTGCACAAGAAAAATACATTTGTTGTGGTTGGGAACTAATAGCTATATTTGTATGAAAACATAAATAATTTTTACCTTTTCACGTGATAATTTTCAAATTCCTGTCGTATGTGAGCTTTGCACGCCCTTAGGTCGCCCTTCTTCGGTTTAGACTTTTCATACAAACGGTTTTTCCCAATAAAACGCGATCTCGTGGGAATTTCGGGAATTACTTTCATAGTGCACCCCTACGGTTCCTATGTTATTTCCCTTCCAAATCAAGTTCCTACGTTTAGCCATTTGAGCTGTGCGTTCATTGCCAGACAGTCTGTAAGTGAATCAGACAGTAATCTTCTCCTTTTATAATATTTAGATAGCAAGTAAAAATAACTTGAAAGGCAATTTAAAGACATATTTGACGAAATAGGAAGAATCGTGAACTTACCTACGCATTTTTAAAATGAAAGTTTTTTTAATTTACAATATGAACTAAAATATCAGTATGGACCAATCTTTTATAAGAAAAATCAAATATTCAATAGTAATAAATGGAGATCGATTGTCTCTGCCTATCTCTATTATGCATGAATACAAAAGTGTTACTGTTACACGTTCCTTCCTTCTTTGAGAACTTTCCTACCTTGTTGAAAGTGAACATTTATGATTGGAGAGAATAGGTTCACAGTGTAGTAATAGAGCATCGCACGTGACATTATAGCACTTACCAATGTTTCACTTCGTCGCCCGCTCGTAAAAATTCCCATTTCGCAACAACAATCGTTCCAAAAAAAAAAAGAAAAAAGTAGCACAATTTTAAATTCGCGCCGTTCGTTGTACAGTCGGCACGTCGATCTTATTGTTAATTCATTACATTTTGGCCAATATAGCGGTGCAGAATGATATTTTTCCCTTTTTATGATGCGAGCCGTCTCATCATTTATATGGGAAACAACGTCTGTTCCGAAAATAAGCCGCAGCACACAAGGAGGAACCGGCGTCGTCAAATTTATGATATAATTATGATAATACAGTCACCCTGAAACGAAGCCTGATAGTCATTGGTGATTGATTACATCTACAGTCGAGCTATTAGAGGGTCAGTCACTTGCCAAATCTTACGGAGGGGGAATGACAAAATCTCTCCGGCACCTCTTCGGCGAGCGGGCGGATGCTTGATCGAGCAGTACTTAATCTAGCTTGTAAAAAACTGGTGTAATAATGCGGAAATAATAATTAATCCGCTCAACGCAAGAGGAGAATTTTTTTGCTGTCATAGCCTGAACCATTTACAAATATAAATTCTTAGTCGTCTTATTTTGTCGTCTTATGCTATTGCAATATAAGTGCTCTGAGATTAATGACCAACAGGCGTAATTTTTAGGCGTAATTTCGAGGTGTTCTATTGTGATTGTTGTCATTCCTATCCATATTCCACTGAACAAGTATTGTTTTTTACTCCTGGCTGGTGGTTTATACCATTAGTTTTACCCAAGCGGAGTGTAGGTACTTATTATGTGTAAACGACTCTTAATCTTAATCAAAGTTTGTTAACTTACTTTAGGGCGAATTTTTGGTTCAAGCAAACTTGCGTACAATAAGATGAGTCTGGATAATCAATCGTAGTTATAATGTACACATAAACTCACGTCCAGGAAATCCTTGTGGGGTGAAAGCGACCTTCGTACTTTACCTATTCTAATGAGAGGTACAAATTCGTAATATTCTATTAACACTCACTTGCCAGGCTTTCAGGATTCGAGCCGACAATAAAGTTAGACTAATTAGAGTTTGTCGTGGTGTCCCGCTGGTCGGCGGCGGAGTAACTTAGAATTTCATTCGTGTTTTTTTTAATATTTATTTAGGCTAATAAGGTTTGGTGAAATCATTTACTCGGGTGACTTGTAACCTTTCATGTTTACATCTCTAATTTGACGAGACAGTGTTTACTATAATACAGAGTGATTTGGCAATACAGTTTCAAGCCAAATTGTATTGTTTCTGTATGGCTCCGAACCGGAAAAAAAATGATGATACAATAAGTTTAAAGAAAAAAAGAATCGACCAATTAACTTGTCGCCCTCCTATACGACTTTTTAAAGTTCCCCTGGATTTATCGAGTTTGTCATCATCAAACCCTGATTTCCTCTTATCATGGGACCTTGGATCTTCTTTCCAACAAAAACGTTAACACAATTGGTTCTTAAACGGCAAACAAACATAAAAACGCATATATACGGTCAAGTTGAGAAAGACTCCTTTTTTGAAATCGCTTAAAAAACTAACCTGAGAGAATACACTTCTATAAATACACTTCACGGCTTTTAATACCAAAGCGGTGTAGGTTTGTGCTGAGAGGTCCACATATCTATCGTTTCGTGATCTACACCTGCTGAAATAAGTAGTAAGGTCCAAACATACAGTAGAGTTCGACGTAACAGAGTAGGTATTTCCAAATCGCCCTGGATCGCCCGACTAGCAACGTGTATCAAAAAGGTTACAAAAAGGATTGGTTTGATACCTACTTACTAGCTCAATAATACGGAGAATATGTGCAGATGGCATAAACTAGTACGTCCAGCCCAATATTTGTTGTTTCCGTCCTTCCCAAAGGCAGGTTGTTCACGCTAAAACTTATCGAACAAATCAGCATGAAATTTTGATACCTTAGTACCATTTGGTAGCTGCCTACGACACAGGAAAGTATAGACCCATTTCGAATCTTACTACGTTCAGTGAGATGCAAAAATGCAAATAGTGTCAAAAATAATCGCATGCGCAACGGTAACTTACTCACACAAAAACACAAATAAACACCACTGACCGATCTACTAGCTTGCAAAATTATATTCAACTATTTCGCGCAAAAAAAACAGTGCAGGTTAGCTACGAAATGGGCCTATTCTTTCCCGTGCCGTAGCCAGCTACCAAGCCCGGGGACTAACGGCGCGTTGCGTCGTAGCTGCGTCGAAATATTTTTATGAAATTTTACGCAACGCGTCGCAGTTCTGTAGTAATTTCATACAAAATTTGCGACGCAGCGACGACGCAACGCGCCGTGTGCTCTTGCGGGATTTTGATTGTTAGAGCAGCGCTACTTCGAAACACGCGCAATGACGCTTATTGCACGTCGAGTTGAGGCAACGCTTCGTTTCATCTACAAAGAAAGCGCGGCTGATAGAACCATAGGGTTTATTTGGAAACAATAATTAGTATTCAAGTTTCGTCTGGGAATAGTTTGTCTCTTTTACACCAACACAATTAAAGTGAGACAAACGTTACTTGAGCAGAGATCTTTGCTTGAACGGAATGTTCCATAATTCGGGTCCTAGTCTCTGCGGTTTGTAGGATTGCTATCGGTTAAACTTAGATGACGACAACAGGCTCGATTCCGTCGCCAAGTCTAAAATCTAGATAGAGAGAGGAGACAAATCGAATTAAAACTTGCAACTATGGATCCCCATTCAAATCGAAACCTTACTGTGGTCTGTGGCTTAGTTAAATTAATTACTTAGAGAGACTTTGATGAAGTTAATATCTAACTGGTTGTTGCTTGTGATGAAAGAGTACTGAAGTTATAGGCGTTGTTAGGTAGTTACTTGTGTACTAAAATAAATTGTACTCAGGTGTTGCTTGAGCATTCGCCCTGTGATTCTGGCTTCTTAGGATTGGAACTGAAGAATGTTCTATGGGTGACCAGGACGCACCCAGCACCAGTAATAGCTAAAGTTCATCAAGGGAGTTTTAATCAGTAGAAGTCTGACACTATTCCGTAGCTGTCCCCACCCCATAACGGCGGGGTGTCCATAAAGATTGCCCCCTCGTTAACAAAAGTTGGTATCGGTTAGAACGAGACAACGTTACTTAAGTTGTTATCGCCGAATTTCAGGTGTAACAAAGGGGTTTTTTTTCGTTTAGTCATTAGACCCAATATAATGATAAAAATACAGCGGAGACTTCTTAATATGTTGATCCTGTTGGTACCACGTTGGTACCCTTGAACGGAAATAAACTTGCAAGTACAGTGACAGAAGTGGGACTACGAAAGAAATATTAAGTATTGGAACTTTTTCTCGTCTTCAAATACTTTTCTTCTTCATGTAGTTTCGTTTCGACAAAAATGAGTAAAAATACTTTTACAAACATTACGTGAACAATGTACGAGTATGTATCCAACCAACAATGACTTTGGTCTACCACGTGGCCCAATAAGTAATAGTGTATCGCAAATTTAAGCGGGTTAATACCCGGGAGTAAATGAGATTTTAACAGGGTTTGGGAAGGACTTGGGCTTGGTCGTCAAAGGTCAGAGGGCCCGCATCTAAGCTGGCCCATTAACAACTTATTGACTGGTCTATAACTGAGACATGCGAAATATGCCCTACAAAACGCGTTACATACCTACACACATACATTAAATTCCTTTAAAAGGATCATCTGCGGTCCGGTGGTCGGGTCATCATCACTGCTGGACGTTGAACGGCCTCCCCCAATGATTTCCATACGAACCCCACGACGGAAAAAGTTGGGGGTGGGGGGTCACACATGTATTCTATTCGCCATCACTACACGGCTAATGCTAATAATTAAAAAAAGGCATGAAAGTATGGAACTAATACCCTAAAATAAAATATTGTTATACCCCACAGCTTACGAGTTTCAAAAAATTGAAACTGAGGTAAGAAACACTGCACAAACTCAAGAATAATTAGGTGACTGAATAAATAGAAATTTCGTTGCTGTGGAGAAAATTTTCTTGCGATTCCATTCCATTGAAAGAGCGCGGCGGTTGTAGCACCAGTCCACCCTCGCCCGCCCAACTTGCGCCCAGAAAATGCCGGCAAACTTTCCCTCGCTTTTACCATGTTGTCTATTTTGCTACTTTAAAAAAAATACCGGCCAAGTGTGCTTGGAGACACGCGCGAGTTTGGGTTCTGTAGTAATGCCGTATGATTATATTTAATTGCGCAATTAATATATGGCCGGGTTGCGGCCCTTTTAGTTTTTGGTTAAAATTACTGTTCATTATTCTTTGTAAGCGATATTTTGTATTTCTCTATACACCACACACATAACTTTAATAGTAGTTAGGTAATAAGAATCATAATATGTTAACATTACGTAATTATTTTAAAGAAAAAAGAACAAATTCAACCTTTATACTAGACTACCGCCTATACTATTTGTAAAAGTTCCCCTCTATTTATCGGGTTTGCCATCATTAAACACTGACTTTCTTATCGTGGGACGTCCTTGGAAATATCCTTCGTTCCAACAAAAAAAAATATTTAAAAATGAAATTATCCGGGAGTAAATATGAAATATAGTAGTAACGAATTGAGAAAAATCTTTTTTAAAGTGGCTTAAAAAAATACACTTCACGCCTTTTAATCCTAAAGCGGTAGGCACTTGCTAAGCAGTTCACAGTTCACCAAGCGTATTTAACAGAACGTGACAGGGGGTGAGCCCATCGCCGTTATGGGGTTTACACACCTTGCGATGAGCGGGTTTCATCACGATGTTGACCTTCACTCTAGAACAAAGCAAACTTTGAGATTCATACATAGGCTCTGAAAAAGAGGTCCATTGGTACACGCCCAGTAGCCGGACTAGAAACCGCGACCTCCCGGTTGCGAGTTTTACAGAAAAATGTATATTGGCATTGCTTATTATTTTCATTGCTAGTTATTTAAAAAAAAACTATTTTATTAGTGAAACGACAATAACACATTAAATATCTGTTGAACAAATTGCGATTGACGTGAATGTTATTATACTATAACTTTTCTGCAAGAAAGCCGCGGACGTACCGTCACCCCAGACTTGAGAGAACCTATACGGTGGCCTAGTTATTTGACAACGGATCCCTAAAAAATGAGTAAAATAACGTCAGTAGTCCGTTTCAGTTCACTGAGTGGATCGCTTGATATTATTTTCTTGATTCACTGCCGATTAGACTTGAAGTTTTAAATGTTAATTCACTACCTACCTACCTACTTAATTTATTATTATCTATTTTTTAATACTTTATTGTACTAAAATTTACAATGGGTGGACCTAATACTAAGTATTCTCTACCAGTCAACCTCACAACTTGGGCGAACATTTGCGATGCGGGTCAGTATTATTAAATTGCACAAAAAATAATATTAGTTCAAGGTACAGTTGTTACAAATAAACCATAATTCCAAGTTACTAGGTTCAGCTTCGATTAGGCTGCTATGTTAATTAGCTAGGTACCTACTATGTATAATGTTACTAATTGCTAATAAGTAATATTTGTGTTTCATATCTTGTATAGGTATACAGAGTGTAAAAACTAAGAAACGTTGCTGGGCTCGTCAATATCAACAACTAACAGACGTTCCTATTAACGAGCGCATCAACGTTTCTAAGACCATTGCTCGGGGTCTTTTTACACGCAGTATAAATGCTACGCATACGACGTACCTGTTGATATGAAGATAAATAAATATAGTTTAATGAACGATGTTATCAGCAGCGATTGTTCGACTCCACATCGCATTGCTCAAGGGCCCAATTTTCAGGCTACAGGAAACTTCCAGATTGGTTATTCGTGTTAGCATACGATACTCTCCCAATTAAATTGATTGAGCTCTGTTAATTCTAAAGATACCCTACCGCATGCCCGCATTGTATCGACTGATTGGAAATAAACAGTATACAAAAAAAATTACAGTACGTACTAGAAATATCGTTCAGCGTACGGATTGGAACGGTTCGAATCCGGTTGTCGAACGACATTAGTATTTACATTACTTATTACCCATCGGGAACGGAGGCTTTGCCAAGGATCAGCAAATTGGATTGCAAACGGTCAAAATACAAACTCAAAGACGGTGAAGGTGTAATCCAATTGTGAAGGAAACGCGGGATAAATCTGTCTCAACCGCTTACGCTGGCGTTGTTCCGGCTAAACTATCACGGCATGGAAACACAAATTTAATGAACCTGTCATAAAACGGGGATATGTCCCCGCATGTACATGGGTAAATGAGATAACCTTCCTTCGCTGAACATGATGGAGAGGTAACTGTGTTATTTAACTCCTTAAATATATATCTATACGTACTTACATATTACATACATACACTTCACGCCTGTCTCCCAGTATTACGCAAAAAAAATTTTTAGGAAAATCTACTAAGGGTATTTCTATACAATCTACGCTGACTCTTAATATTCGAACGTAACATAGGTTAGAAATATAAGTATGTACGGTCGGCCAAGAAAGCGGGCTATCAGTTGTGTTGATACTTTTTGTGTCACAATAATATCAATAAAGTAGAGTTGTTATATTGTGGCAAGTGAAAAATGAACCTCAATATCTGATGCAATTCATATTATTAACATTCATATGAGTTTTAACCTTAGGGTGGTAAAAAATATTCTAGTCTGAAAATTCTTACTTTTTGTAAATATTTTTGCCAACAATAAGATTAGTCATACAATATTCTCATGCCTGGCTCATGGCGGTTTATCTGCAAATCGTACTCTGTGCAAGTACTGTCTTCTTAGTGATTATCCATGACTGAATTCAGAACTTCATAACACACTGGTTAGAAGGGCGGCTCTTCAAGATTCAATATTAAAATATTAAAGAACTTCCTTGTAATAAATAATACGGATAGATAAGCCTTAGTTCTTAGAAAAGTTGCAATTTACATTTAATCTTTAAGTTATTTTTATGGTAGTCTAGTTACGCCGTATTGGATTGGTGTACGCGTCGAATGGGAAATAGTTAATATCACATTTATTTTCGAGTTAACGTAGAAACTAACACCATCTTGACGGTATCTAGTTCATCGCTTCGAACACGAAAACTATAATATCTATCGTAAAAAACGAATTCACTAGAAAATATCATCCCAAAAGTAGGTACACACATCAAAAGTGTCTAGGGATCAAGAATTTTTTTAGCTCTAAAAAATCTAATTTATTTCAATCAAATCTAATCTTCTGGATTGGTCTCCTACCTAATTCCCCAAGCCTGTATCAATGACTTATCACCACTTTTTGAATAAATTCAGATTTTGTAAAATATATTCTTGATTGCAATCTTCTAAAATGTACTTGATCCCTAGACACTTTTGATGTGTGTATATACTTTTCTAAATTCCAATTAAACTTAGGCAAATAAAGACGAGATCGGTTCTCTATAGTCACTTATAAACTTAGTTATGAATGTTGGAATTTATAACAACTTTGCGCCTCCTACATAGAGAGGAGTTATTCGCACACACAGAGATACATGACGTCACCGTAATTGGCTTGAAGTGTCGTCGTGTTGGTACCTACAAACGGCATTTCTAATTCTTCATGTGGACGAAGTTGGGGACGCGAAATGAGTACTACAGCTGTAGGCACGTGCCCACGGCGCGGTACATACACTGGTAATCCAAGCTAACGAGGGCTATATCTCACCGGCTACAGCTGACACAAGGCCATCGACGAACTACTGCCTGCTTCGGTATCACGTTTGGTTAAGCCACGGAACAACGAAAGGTAGAATGCGAGATTTTTGCTTTTTTTGCTATCTCTGCGTGTAGGCTTGATTGGTTTCACGTTGACGAGCCATTGACGAAAATACAAATCTGTTTTCGTATCGAAAAGGTACGAGCGCGATGTGTGCGTATCTTCCATCAATTTGTTTATTTTTGGATATTCTTTTTTGTTAGAAAGTTTTTATACTCGTAAAAAATAATGTGTATGTTCGAAGATGCCTTTTTGTGGTAAATGCCCCTATTTGACATTTTACTGTATATTTTCCGGGGAGCAGCACGAATGTTTTTATAGAACCTATCATTTAACAAAATAAACAAGTAACCTAACCAGAGATGATCGCGATGGTAGATGGTTTTGCTTGAGTTTTAAACCAGTGAAGTTATTCACACACATAGTCACTTTATATTAAAAAAAAAATACTGTGATAGTACCATAGATAGGTACTAATTTTAACCCTTTAACAGGCAGAAGGCTTGTCTGAAATTAATTGATTTTAGACTGTATTTTAATGGAATAAAGTTTAAAATTAGGTGGGATCTATATTCCCTCTGCCTGGTAAAGGGTTAACAAAATCTCTACATAAAGGTACATTTTGTATTAAAACAAAACTACGCTGGCGAATCCACAAGTAAAATGTACCTACAGTACGGTGTCGGCCGCCCAGGATTTTGCCTAAACATTTATTGAAATCTGTACTATTCTTGATGCCGCTGTAGATACGGGCTCTATCAGGACTCGCAGTGCAGTGGTAGAAAAGAGGGTCGGATTGTTATCCCGCTTTTAGTAAAATGCACCTACATTATAAAACCTTATACAAGACTCCATCATGGCTTACAAAATAAAGGCGTAGCAAGGGAGGTTATCCGGCTCCGATCGGTACAACATTGTATAGAAATTCAGCCTGCGCCGACTACCAATGCCGACCGCATTTCTGCGCTGGACGCCTGCTCTTTCTGAATACGCCCTAAGAGATGTAATGTGCAATCTATTACAATTACGTACACAGTTGATCTAATGCTTAGAACCGGCAGCGCTCGCGGACACCTAATCCCGCGGGGCCCTGTGGAATAATGACAACACATCAATTTCCATTGTACGCCACTAGCCGACTACCTGTCACTGCTCCCCGTAGTAACCTTCCGCGTGATATATCATACCACTCACTCGCCCGTACGCCTCCCGTAACCTGTGTCATACTACTATGAATGGCTACGTGAGAAAAGCTAAAAATTACATCCACGTATAATAGCTACGTGACTATATACCTTATATACGTATATGTAAAGGCCAATGTCCAGAAAACCGGTGAACGGGCAAACCAAACCGGCAAGCGCTGGAATCTTGCGAGCAGATTGTCGGTTTTATATTGTAGGCACCGACGTGGGTAATACAAGGTTCAAGTTGAATGAAAAGGGGGGAGAAACATTGTATGATATAACTTTATTTGCACAATGTATCCGTGTGAAAACAGGGCTTGTCCAACAGTTCCTGCATTGTTTTATTATAATACAAACTAGCTGTACTCCAGCTGTACTGTTGCCAGTATTTTATAACGACTCCGTGATCATTTAGAGAAAAATATAGCCTATGTGTTATTGTGATGTACCTATAGTAAAGATTAATTAAATTACGTTAATTTCCACCCAAACTGATGCAGATGTTATGATGTCGAATGGCAGAGAAATCTTTTTTTTTAATACTATATACATAAAATAACTTTCTCTTTTATAATTTGGAGTACTAGACAGACTAAAATATACATATAATATGTTTCTCCTTAACACAAATATGGTTATAGATCTTCCAGCACGCTCGACACGCCACATGCATGACCGAAGTTGATGATGAACAAAATCCTTTGTTATATTTTTCCGTGAATAACTAACAAACTTAAACGTCAAATAATATCACAAAGTTCTTATATTTATTATTTAGTCGATAATCACCCGACCAAACCGAGAAAAATGTTAGGAGCTAACAAGGATACTGATACCTCCTACTTTTAAAATGTAACATCATATTTTTCAACATATAAAACTAATAAGATACTGTTTTCTCGATAATAATTCAATTTCTTAGGAAGTACTAATTAGAAATCTATGAACTAAGATAAAATAACGAGTTACCTTTCAACAAGTTATTCGATATTTTTTTCAAAATACACAATAAATTGTGTTGTTTTCCTTCGTTGTCGAGCTAGCTAGCTCGAGCTAAGTCCACCGTTTGCGAACGTTAGAAATATGATTATAATGATGGAATTTCTAAGACATTTATTACCGAGAATAATGAAATATTATCTGTTGCCCCCACATTATTATTCCATCAACGGATTTCCTGGCAGGCGCTTTTATGTACAGTCGGACAAGAATCTCATCCATTACCCTAAGGTTGAAATTCATATGAAATGCATCAGACATTAAGGTTAATTTTTTACATATCACACTATAACATCTCCACCTTATTGATATTTTAATTACACAGAAAGTGTCATCAAAACTACTTTCTTGGCCTCTTGGTGATGACACTCTTTTAGGCTTTTGTGTTGCCCGTATCATCACCACTGCCACATAACGTCCACTGCTGGACGAGAGCCTCCCTCAATGGTCTGTCATTGAGGGTGAAATGACAATAATCGCCACGCTTGGCGGGATGGCGATGGCAGTGGTGTTGTGGTCTAACTCATAGAGAGTGCTGCCGCCCGTTCTCTGGAGTGCTTCCTCGATCGCCTTTTACGACCCCCATGACGGGAAAAGTTGGGCTAGGGTGGTGACTCGTGTATTCTATTGCCGTCACCACACGGCTATTGTTTCGCGTATTTTTTTTTTTATTTAGCCTCTATTGTGTCCCACTGCTGGGCAAAGGCCTCCTCCTATTTTCTCCATTCGCGTCTGTTCTGGGCCACCTCGCGCCACCCCGGCAGGTGACGGTCCAGGTCGTCTCGCCATCTCCTCCTGGGTCGGCCTCGCTTCGCGTATAATATTGACAAATAAGTGTGTAAGTGTATTAAAATTACACGCCTCTCGTCTCTTAATCCCGTAGCGGGATAAGCAGAGGATTTTTCTAAACAAATTCATGTTTCATAAGCTTATTTGTCCCGACGTGCTAACTGATAGGCCCACGTATCATTCTAGTTTCAGTAATTAAATTATTTTACTCGATGTTAAACTAAAGTAAAACTATATGTGCACAGAAGAAGGCTCATGTTATTTTTTTAGTGTCCACAAATCTTAGGTGCCTTCTACTTAATCGATTAACTTTATGTTTGTTTTTGTTTTCAAACTGTACCTAAACAAGAATTCTTATTTGGAGAGACAAAATTGTCAGTTTCTATGCGTACATTATACTTTAACAAAACGATCTTCAAAAATATACCCTAACTTGATTGCAGTAGAGTACAAAATTCAGTGAATGTGGACTGTCAATTTTGTCTCTCGAATTGAAAAACCGAGTATCGTAACAAACGGTCAAACCAAAATATATCAAATACCACAAACACGCCTTCAAACCAAATATTGATCAAACATTTCACACACGTATCTTGTTTGCTAAACCCATTTAACGAACATAAGAAAAATTGTAAACACATAAGTATTTGCCATATATTTTGATCTAACCGAACTTTTACTTATGAGCTTTCTTCATCAAAATCTTACTTCCGCCTAATAAAGTAAATGAAAAAAGAAATCTTTCACGCAAAAACTACTGAACGGATGTCAATGAAACTTTACGTATACCATATACCAACGGTAGAAAAAGGGATGGTTTGATTTTTTGTTTGTTTGTTTGAATTGAATATTGGCTCCGAAACTTATGGACAGATTTGAAAAATTCTTTCACTGTTGGAAAGCTGCATTATCCTGTGTAATATACGTTATATTTTATCCCCAAATTCCCACGGGAACGAAAACACGTGAGTAACTCCACGCGGTAAAGCTAGTACGTTATAAGTACACCAGGATAACACGTACACGTACTGTAGGTTACAGTTCAACCAGAAATCCCAAAAGAACTAGGTAACCTGCTGGGTACCCCAGGTAAAGAGAGGCGGTACGACGAAGTACCACTGTCATTATATCGTTAGACGAGGTTTACGTTGATCACCCCTAATCCTGAGAATAGTCCATGAGGGCCTAGCGCAGCTAGGGCTAATCTTGGACGTTGTGACTCAGGTCGTTCCGGGAGCCTCGGCATTAACGATCCAGTCATCGATCCAGTCATCACCGTGTCTCACATAACTACTGTGTAGTAATCATAACGGATTTCCTCACAATAAAAAAGGTGTCCTGACCGCGAAAATATAACCTTCTAAAATAAAAAAACTAGGTAAATAACACCGATGAGAATGAATTACGACAGAAGCGTTTCCTCTTCCTTTCCTTTCTCTGCGTCGAGGACTGTAAACTATTTAAACTCCTTTAAAACAAAAAACAAGTTCACTGAAAAGAGAAGCATGCTCTATAGAATTGTTTCCTATCGTAGCGTCTAAACGGAACTTTCTAGAAGTTTGTATTACACATCGCTTGTAGAGCTTTAATTCGGGATTTATGTGATTATGTCAACTGTTTGCCGATTGCGAAAAAAAAATTGCAGCCTTAGCCTTATATCCTATGGTAGCCCAGTGACGCAAATATACTTAGGTAGATCGCGTCACGCCTTACTACCCTGACATCAGCCCAGCTTATACACTTCACGACATTTAATCCCAAAGCGGGGTACGCAGAGGCACTGAGCAAAAGCCCACGGTTCACAAAGCGTTTTAAACCCAACGAGGCAGGGTTTGAGCCCTACGCCGTTATAAGGTTCACACACCTTGTGGTGTCCGGATTTCATCACGATGTTGGTGAAGGTCAACGATCTCGCAATCTCTCGATTGCAAGTCAAGTACCTGACCAACTAAACCACATACCCTGATATTACTCAGCGCAACTAATATTATTATAAATACATTATATTTAAAAAAGGTAGGTGGATAAAGTAATCAGGCATTTACATAGATGAGGGATTCCAATCAAAAGGAAGTCACAGTTTTACAGCGTCGCGAAGGGCGCAATTGCCCAGTGCTCAGTCACCGTGGCGCCTAATTTAACAACAACAATGGGCCGGCGGATTCTCAAAATAACTGAAATTTCTCAAATCTTATTAGAGCCGCCATTATGATTTCGTTGCCGTTACCCGAGGGACAAGTATGATTAAATTCATGTTTTCGACAGTTGAGACAAAAGTATAATTTATACCAGTTTAAGCGGAGGACATTTTTTTCTTAATAGTCTACGTGGAACATAATTGCTACAAGTCCTTCTTATTGTTACACGATTGTTCAAGGTACGGATTTAGGTACGTGTAATTAGAGATTAAAAGTTTTGCTGATAAAGTTAACGTTTTTTAGACAAATCTGTGTTTTTTTTTCTTTATCTACTCGTAAACTAGGTGTTTAACTAATATTTTGCCATAATCCTAATGGCTAAACACAAAGGCTGGACTTATCATGTCGTAAATGGTTTGGTTTAGGGTATGTCTAGTTTTAAGAAATCTGGTAACTTTTTACGATTTAATTATTTTTAATAATAAATCCCCATTTAAGAGTTTCTATTCTAGGGAGGATATCAATATAATCCTTAGAGGCGTTTGATGTACTATAATATAAGCTATGACGATATTACAGATCACGGCCATTGACTTAACTGTCAAGGCATTTATTGAAGGTCGCGTCTTGTATTCCACCTGCTGACATAACATTTTAGTTATTTTATCACTTTCTGTAGGGCATCCTAATTTGCAATCAGGTGACCTTATGTTAAAATGACCCGGTATTATACTATTTATTATACTTTGTACTGAACAACTGTAACTCAAGTGGATAATTCGTACAGTATCCGGCGTTTTGGTAAAAACAGGAAATTCGCCGCTATAACGATCTCGAATTTGCCTCAGTCTTAATATCAGAAATGTGGAACTCACATACCAGTACTGAAACAAAGCTATATACTGTGGCTGTTAATCTAGAAAAAATATTAAGACCTGTTCCAATCTTACCATTGACAACTTAACATTCACAATGTACTTACACGTACAGTGTGTAATAAACAGTATAGCATATTAAATCATTCATTCATTTTTATTAGTAAAAAACCCGTGAAAATTGTATTGGCGTTTATTTGTATTGACGTGGTTTTAACAGAAGATCATCACGGTCGACCGAACAACTATTGCGTGTCATAATACAACTCGATACTAACTTAACGCCATGGGCGAACTGAATTCCTCTAGTCATTCGCGCCTAACTCCCGAAGCCCTTAAACGTATTACTAACTACTTACAATAAAACTTAATTTCGCCTGTGTCGATCAAAACGGGAGGAGGCTCCGAACTGGCAGTGGGAGGGCGTTCATTCATCACCGTTATCATGATCTCGTGCCACATCGCATCATTTGCAGTCGGTCCAAATACCCGCAACGGGAAGGTGCCTGAATAATAATAAAGGTTAGAATCAAAGGCATAGCTTTTAATTGGCCGGTTTTGATCCAAAGCTCGTTAATACGAACGGGTTAGAAATCATCACAATGGCCGTATTGAATTTGTCTCAGGCCACCGTAATAGTTCACGGCGGCGTACTTTGCCAATGGCACTTAGTTGTTAGAAACTGTAGATTTACTGTTCATAAGAATTTTTATCAAGGCAAAAGATAAACATCTTTAGTTTCCCCTCGCTTTAGGTAGCTTTACTACAGCGGTGTTTCAGTGGCGTTTCGGTAGGTATTTTGGAATAAATATCCACCGAAACGTGTTTATGTTTTGATCCGATGTACGAGCTGAGCTTATATTATTTTAAGGTTTTATTCAATCCTATCATCAGCAGGTTTCGCGTGAAAGAGTGACATACTCGTACATACATCCATACAAATAAATTTCCATCTTCATAATCTTTTGGAAAATGATATGCAGTCAAAACGAGAGAGCGCTATCTAACAATATTCTGCTAAAGAAAACATCGGTAGGAAACCCGCTACCCACCACTTAACATTTTGGCTGAAATATGCCTGATGAACTGATTATCGCGTAGCTTTTGCTTATAAAAGTACTTACGTACATACAATGTTACATACATGATACATACACATATTTATGTCATAAACTAATATTCATACAATGGGATGGGCAGAACGATCGGGGACATGCCTCCTGAGTAATATTTAGACTTGAGTGTTAAAGTTGGCAAACTTTAAAAAGTTATTGAGAGTTCGGGTAATATACAAAGTATTTGTTATAAGTTTTAATATCTCAAAGGTAGACGCATAAACCGTCAATGTGTCCACTCTGCCGCACAGCAGCCGAGTTTAGCATTAATCTCGCAACTGGCTTTTCAGTGTTTTCTTTGTTGAAACAAAGAATAGCGGGCTCTGGGTTTGTCAGGAGCAATCCTTAATCCGACAAGAGAGCGGCTCCGCTGCTTTACAGTAGAGTTCGCTTCTGAAAAACAATACCCTATCCAGGCTTTTGCTTAGTAAACCTCAGTTTTAATCAATTCTGATACTTCACTTTAATATTGTACTTATTGTATCTGTTACAGGCAAAGCGTGAGCGTGATAAATCTTGGGATCTCAGTGGCGGGCACCCGGCGGTTCAACCAACCCCATTCCAATACGCTCATTGTAAATTGGACAGACGATTCTAAGAACTTTCGCAATGAGAATTATTAACGAGGTACAGTAAATTATACTAACATAGTTTAGTGAATCTGAAAACTGAGTCCTAGTATTAAATAACGTACAACCATTAGGTGAACGGTGTTAGAAGATTGTGTAATGACGAATCGTTTGGCAACCGATAGAAGTGTGCCAACCTGTGATTGATACGTACCATATCAATCACGTTTTAGCTTAGCGAACTATTAAATTATTCAATTAATGAAATAAAATGTTTTTTTTTTCGTAGCTACAGACTACGCCGTAGTCCCGCCGTAGTCTACGTAGATCTTACTGTGAAAGTATTTCCATGTTGTTTTCGAGATTTCTTTTTGACATTTGTCATTATTTCCAGCGGAACGAAGGATTGTTAATAATTTGTACGCCAGCACGAAGTCACTAAATTGGTACACAGCTATTATAGGAGCACTCTGATGCCGACTTCGTGTTAGGATTATTCGACGTTTTAGTTCGCCTTTCTGGGTCCACTTTCAAACTTGCCGACAGGCGGATCCGATTTAAAATTAGTATACCCTGCGGGCGGAGGCAGATAGACGCAGCCGGCTATTTGCTAACAGTGTATATCCAAGTCGCAGGTATTTATTCACGTTCCAAAATAATTATACCCATCAGTATTCATGTATTTTCTTCGCAGATTAAGCCATAATATTAAAATTACTTTTTTATAAGACAGAGAGATAACCGGTGATCTCAAACCAGCCATACTGCCTAACAAAAAAAAATTGTAGTAATCAGTGCGACTTAAACTGTGCTTCTGTCACGTTCCGAAGTTTGTAAGTGGGGAGTTTACTAAAAAAAACCAATCTGTCCAAGTGAGAAACGAAAGAGATACGAATGTTCGTCTTCAGACTCGCTCGTTTGGAGGAGGATTATTTTTTAAAGGAAAGTCCTCATTGACGTGGTGCGAAAGGAACGTACATATGTAAAAGTTCTTACTAGTTGCAATCTTTGCATATATACAATTTTATTAAGGACAATTTACATGCATACATTCGCATGCCTGACTGGTGTGGTCGTATTTATAAAACCTTTGGAGACATGGTGCCACCTAGGTCATTTTTAAGAGTAAAATAATTGAGGTTGTTTTTGGAAGCCTCATAGACTCCAATTTTTCATTAAAAGAATCAGGTAGGTCTACACTCGAATACACATTACATTACAATGTTACACAAGTACAGCAAAATTCTTATAATATGTTCAATTCTCCAATGTGTCAGCGCCGCTCAGTATTATTAGAAACAGTTTTATTTCAATGCAACGAACTTGCCAGTATCGAAATATCGTACCTAATTCGATAATTTGAACTTTTAGCAGATCCCAGAATGATATGCAAATTATGTATGTAGGTATCGGATAACACACAGTTACACTATAGTAAACGATTCGCATATATGTGACAGTCTTCATTATTTAAGACAACCACTCCATAAACATGAGCACCTTAATTATTTCCCAAATAGACCCGAAGCACCTGTGATCCAGCTGGATCCTGTCACCAAAACAAAACAGTACCTTTAGGATGTATGATGCCTATGTATATGCCGGTTCCTTGCTTCACTGGAACGGTAAGCTCAGATTCTCAGATGATATGTCGAAAAGCCAAGATGCTCTTCTGATGTTTTCAAGCAGCCTCGGCCTGCTTAAAACCACCAGTGGAGCTGAACATGGTACGGTTGCCTATAGGGTTTCGGGGATCGGACGGCTGTCACCACAATAATAACCACTATCGTTAACCTATGAATGAAACGCGGACCCTTGGGGCTAACGCGCAAGCGGGTTTGGAAACCGGTATATATTCTAGTCAGAATAAAAACGGAAGTACGTACTGTATTTGAAAAAAGGAACCGTCGTCCCTAAATTATAAACCAAGTTTGTAAAGGCTGTGAACGAGGGAATTAATTAAAAATTACAGGTGGAAAATTTCTTGCTTTCGTATTAGATAAGTTCTGCCTCCTCTTTACATTGGGATATTGACATAGACATAAATTTATTTATATAAATGACATATACAGGCGTGAGTTTATTAATTACTTTATTTACTACGACGATTTATAAATACACATTTTCAAACGAGGTTTTCCTAAGACCGTTGATTTTTATTGTTTAAAAAATACACTCTTATACGCCAAAGGTACTGGGATAGCCATATCGTATCAAACCGGACCAGTCTTTGGTACACAATTTCCAGGAATCAAACATTTCATGCATCGAATATCATTCAACAAAAAAACAGAAACTGGATCAAAGCTCTCACAAAAATCATTGACGTATTTGAAAATGGCTCTTAATATTTCTGTGAAAAATAAATGCGGAAAACAGACAAGCGAAAAAAGCTTGATCGTATGCACTTTTTTTCATAATCATTCATATTTCAATGGTTTCGATGTCCCACGACGCTCGATATAAAAAATAATAGGATTCAAATTTGCAGTAGGTTTCAATACTATTTGTTATGGATGATGCTTCCATTTACTTTTGTCAACAATGGAATGAGCCACTTCCATCCAATCAGGCGGCACGTTGACGGTCGTGGTATGAGCAGGAGTAAGAAATTTGAGTCTCCCTCGTTGTTATCTTTGTCCCAACTTTGTTCCGGTGGAAATAGAGTTATAATTATTTGTTGATCCGAGCGAGTATGCATACGCCTGTGTGGAAAATTGGCGATTTGAATTCGAATGTTTGTTACTCTTTCACGCAGAAACTACCGCACCAATGTTAATGAAACTTTGTAACAATGTACTTTAGGTATACTTTGGAATAACATGTACGATACGGAAGGGTGAATTTCAGACAACACCGCCGGGATATGTTACATCATTTTGATTTCGGCATTAATAATATTTTGGCTTAGTATTATTATTATGGTGTAAAAAAAGTTTCACTTGTTTGCTATCGGGGTAGCGAATTTTTTTTCCCAATCGAACGTGTGGCCTGCACGAACAATTTCGTTCCAAATTTGAAAAACTATGAATTATTAATTGAGTCATATAATATCAAAGGCGGCAGATTCCACAAGACACTGGGTGCCCTGGGTGGACACTGCCGCTTTTGATATTATATGACATAATTAGTCTCATATAAAAAACTCAGAATATGTTATTTGAACCTACGTCAGTCATTTTGATAATTTATTCGGTTTTATCGTAATATAGAGTTTTGAGCCACTCGGTAACAATAGTTTTACATTCTAAGTGACGGAGAGGAGTATATAGGTATTTTCGCATTTAACTTGTTATACAAGTAAGGACAAATAAATTTAAAGAAGCGCTTTGAAAACTTAGTTCTATTAGAAGGTCTACGTCTAATCAAATCAACGTTTGTTCAAAGTTTTTGAAACAACTACCAATAGATAATGTTGTTTTAATTCAGCGGATAGGATAAATAGTTGTCGAACTGTTAAAACACTCGTAATTTTGTACAGAGGCTCAGTTGGACCTAGTTACACAGAAAGGACTCAATCCACACCTTGCCCGAAATTGAGTTAGCTTATTTTAGTTTAGTTAAAACATATCCATCATATAAACAACTTTTACACAAAAAAGTTCACTACAACCTATTTTTATCCAACTTTAACTCAATATCTCCAAAGTATTTTTTGTGCTGTCCACTTTTTGTGGACTGAGTCCTTTCTGTGTAACTACGTCCAGTTCATGTGTGACAATATTCTATAGGTACTAACGTTATGATGTAAACAGATTGGATTATTTGTTTGATTTGTATATACTGTGGTGGCCATATAATTAAGAACGATTTATTCAAAACGTTTTATTTATCAAACTTACTTGGTTCAAAACTAGTTACATGTTTTTTTCTTACCTAAAATGTTCTATTCCATTGCAAAATTATTACAGGCTATTGTTACATCCATTTATTTACACGATCAAACAAATATTTATTTCATAATTTTATAACATTGAACCATATCGTAAATGTTTCAGCATACTGGCTGGCCAAATAATTCAGAACAAATACACATGCCATTTTTTTAACATTTGACTATGGAACTTAATTTTTTTTTCTATTTATGTCAATATTTGTACAGTTTTGCCGTCATTTGCCATACAGTTTTGCTGAAATATCGAAAAGATAAAAAGTATATAATACAAAACAATGGGAAAAAATAAAAGTTGTGACAAATCTACAAGGGAAGTGATAATGAATCTTCGTGTTAAGGGTTGGTCTTATAAAAAGATAGCCGACCATCTGCGATGCTCCAAAACTATGATTTTCCATGCTGTGAAGCATTAGAACACGTATGGGACGACATCAAATATTCCACGTGAGCCTAAACAAAGGAAGTCATCTCGACGAGACAATTGAAATATCGTACGTTTAGCGAAACAATGTCCTTTTGAGTCTAATGACTTGAAAAAAGAGTATTTTGGAGAAAATAACCCTTCAGCGATCTCTGCACGCACTATACGAAGGCGTTTAGTAGAAGCGAACCTAAACGGAAGGATAGCAAGAAAGGTACCGATGTTGAAACAGTGTCATAGGCAAGCTCGGCACCAATTTGCTATAAGGTATGAAAACTGGACAGTATCACAGTGGAAAAATGATCTTTTCTCTGACGAGACAAAGATAAATAGAGTTTGTTCTGATGGCAAACGCTATGTACGATGCCCTCCTAGAACAGCATTCGACCCGAAGTACACAAAAGTGACTTTAAAGCATGGTGGGGGAAATGTGAAAATTTGGGGGTGCTTTACCGGTCTTGGTGTTGGACCTGTAAGGTTAATAGAAGGAAACATGGATCAATTTCAGTACAAAAATATATTAGAAGAAACAATGCTACCTTATGCTGAAGACGTGCTTCCTGTTATTTGGATGTTTCAGCATGATAACGACCCTAAACACACTGCGCGCACCGTTAGGGAATTTCTCGCTTCTCAATCGGTTTCTGTCTTAGACTGGCCAGCTAACAACCCGGACTTGAACCACTGAGCATCTTTGGTGCGAAGTGAAGAAAAAGGTTTCAAATAGATAGTGTGGCACTCTAAAGCAGCTATGGCGTATGACATTTTTTTACATGAATGGAACTCGATCCCTGTTGAGAAATGTTTGAAATTGATAGAATCAATGCCTCGCCGTTGTAAGGCAGTAATTAAAAGCAAGGGAACACGCAACTCATTATTACATAAACATAAATTGTAATAAATTGCATTTTCTGATAATATTCTGTGTAACTAAATTATTAGTATTAATTTAATCTTAGTTTCATTTAATAAAAATAATGGCGTGTTTTAAGAATCGTTCTTGATTGTTTGTCCCCAACTTTTTTACTATCGAAATTTGTAACTATCCAATGTGTAAACCAATGTGTATAAAAGTTCAAAATAGGCGGGTGAAATCGCGGGACGTGTACTAGTTATTATTATTAGATTATCCCTCATAATAACATGCGCCTAATTAAAATCTATCGGAAGTGTCAAAGCATTGATAAACTGTGGCGGTATGTTAATGCAAACTCCGTTTCCGTTTCCGGGAAGCAACTCAAGTAGGTAAGCTTCGCAAATACTGAATAGAGCTGCACTATTAAGTTGTTATCTTTGTTCGTATCAATTTTGAAATTAGTATTATATAACAGCAACACTGTGCACAGTGATAATTAAAACAAAAGGGAAGTTAATTATTATTTTGATACCTAAAAGTCTCGTGAAGGGGATACTTTAATTAAAACTAAATTCTGTTTAAATCTGGTTTAAAATGAATCTGTTCCCGAGCTGCAGACTCTGCGGAACATGCTTTTTCCGAGAAAAATAAAATATTTTAGTATTGTGAATTAAAACAGGTGGCCAGGAAAGAAGCAACATATCAAGCCCACGTGAACTAATAAAATAAACTATTTAAAAAATTGCTATTTTACAACACCTACCTAATATTTGAATATTTCTCACTACCTACTCACACACAACAGTACCAGACATGTTATTTATTTCTTATTTCCACCTCAATACATATAAAAACATTTGATAGAGTTACTTACTGCGTACGTAAACGTACAAAGTATGCATATTGTACATTTTGTTCTGCAGTACAAAGTGTTCTTTGGGTTTCACAAAGCCTCGAATCCTTGCACAATGGACTTCCCTTTCTCTTCCTTCAAATTACTCCTGAGTACATTTTCCGTAAACTGAGCTTACATTGCCCTGCGTAATTATTAGACGCTGGTGTCAGCCAACACTGGTACCGTGTACCTTACTCGACCGCCAATATACGGCGTTAATATGGCACAAAATACACAAGTATTTATTTTTCTGTCCGAATTCCGGTACGTAGTGAAGTAGTGAATTTAGAGCATTTCGTAATTTCGGCAAAACGGAATTGAACTTTCGCCGTTGCAACCACACCTCTTCAAAGCTCGCATACATCCGGCGTAACTTGTTTGAAATTCAGTCTGGTTTTTTTTTCGTTTTGTTCGGGAAAAAGGCATTAATTTTAAGTAGTCATGTTAGCACAGGGAGAGCACGTTTTTACTGTGGCGGGCGTGAAGAATAAGTGGCTCATCAGAAGCCATGCAGAATTATTTATTGCGCACACAAGGCGCTTACTTGAGGGTTTTCGCGTGTAAACAGAGGATGATGTTTTAGGACTAGCTCCATTAAGATTGGTAAGGGCCCGTTCACACTTGCCGCACTCGCCGTGCTGATGTAATAATACAGAAAAATGCTAATAGTATATAATATATATATATACATATATGTATATTTCCTTTGTTTAACAATATCCTCCACTTGTCTAGTAAATAATTGTTCGCATCAATCATTAAAAAAATAACCTTTCATCAACACGAAAGTACTTCAACGGATCGTACAAATTGGTCTACACGTGGTCATAATACATAATGAACAAAAATTACCCTTGCTATATTACAACGTTGAGCAAACCCTACAGTCGAAGTTAGGTAAACGTGGGTAAAATAGGCTAGACAAAGACCATGGCGCGTGTGAATGGGCCACAACAACTACTACGCACCGCGTCTACTCAAGAGTCAAGAGGGAGGTTTATATTTGAAATTTGATGTGGGGTGTCCTTGACGAAATGGGCTGGTGACGCGAGCTCGATCTCTCATGTCCCACACGACGACGGCGACGACGTCGCGACGCCGTGTTTGCACAAGTTGACTTATTATACCCACGTCCTCCTTGCTAATAGTTCGTAACATATACCTACCTACCGCATTATGTGGATTTACCCTACTCGCGCTGCGGAGAATGGGGTCCGGTTTAGAGTTACAGCTTGTTGGATTACGAATGGTTCTATTTTTTTTTTTGTTTGCAGCTAACCGTATTTTGTGTCCTCCAATTATGGATACATATTTTGGTACAAAATTCACGCTGATTACCTATGAAATTTCATAAACGTAATCTTGACAGAAAAAAGTACCTACCTACTATCGATGTCAAAGACAGTTATGTACAATAATGTATAATATTACGGGGTGTTTAAAACCTATTTCATACAAATATTATAAATGTAAAGATAAGTTTTTGTGAAATAATAAAATTAATTGAACTCACTCACTAACAGAGACGTATATTTTTTTATTGAATGTAAATGGGTATGTCTTGTTGGCTTCCCAAAAAAACAAACGCTTTCCCCTTACATCATTATTCTTTTAGGTATTAGAAGCAATATTGTTTTTCAATTAACATTTCCATCAAAATATTGATTTATTTATTCATATTTATTGCCATATACCTTAAGTCTAAGACATGACCCTATTAAGGCGGTGCAAAAATAACAATAATAGAATTTAAATAAACTGTAACATAGATTTTTAACATGCCTATAAGTACATTAAGTTAGCTACTGCCTAATGTTATATATTAAGTATTATAGGTGAACCGTGATGTCGATAAGTCGAGGGGAGAGAAAGTACCTTAACGGTATTGAGATTTATTGTATTCCATAAATTCATTAAAAATATCGCAGGTTTACAGCTACATAAAAATAAAACATAAACCAATACCCAGACAAGCACAACCAATGCAATTTAGATACTTTATTGCACTGAGTTGTTCAGTTTTAAGCAGTAGCTTAAGCATGTTCTACCAGTCAACCGTATATTCAAAGATTAAAAAAAATTAAGTATGCCTAAAAATTCAGTAGACATATTGCTTAGATAGTAATTTTATCGGCAACGGGAATCTCCCTATCCGAGAGGAAGGTGTCTAATATGCAAGTAGTAGGGTAAGTGATTGCTGCTATTACACATCTACACGTGTTTTTTTTTGTTTCAAAGTAGATAGTGAACTTTCAACAGACAAATGCTTGCGATTTTCCTATCTAGATGATGCTAATAGCGTGGTGAAGAGATTGCGTAAACATAATCCATGTTTACGGAAATATTCTATTTAAAGGTACCTACGAAAAAGTTAAGGGAGTAAGCAGTACAAATTATACCTACACTTAGGTAATCGTTAAATGTACATTTAGAGACTTGTACAAATATTATTGCGATTTCTATATTGATATAGATTGAACATTTATTTATTCACTAGCAGTACTCCGGCGTCGTTTCCATGGGCCTTTTGGCTGTATGTACAGGTAAATTTTCATTAAAATCGGTCCAGAATTTTTCGCAGAAAAGTTAACAAACATACAGGCATATTTTTATCATTTAACATTTTGAAAGAATAAGGAATAAGTAGGTTACTAGTGTGAGATAATATTGCGGACAATGTAGTGACTAAGATTGAAGTCTGAATTCTTGATTAGTTCGAGCATATGGATGCAAGTGTATTAACGACTACTTAATATTGACTACTGACTGGCCAGGTAAGTAGAAGCGGCCTCTGTAGGACATAAATCGTCCAGATTGATTGACCTGTCCAGGTATAAAAGTACTCGAAACTAGAGAGCAAGTATGGAAAAACGTGATGTGGATGAGGCGAAAGGTACTTAACGACCGCCGACAAAATGATAAGCTGAGACTTGTTTATCTACGTCAAAGGTTTATAAACAAGGAATACCTACCTACCTACAAACATATTGAGATGCCAGCACTGGAGGAGTGGGCAACCATAGATAAAGTGAAGTTCGACACATCTATTAACAAATAAAACTCGTAAGTTTCAAGGCATTTACCTTGTTCCGATTCCAAGAATTCGAAACATTAATGATAATAAGTTTTCCTTCTTGCCTTGCCGAAGTCATTAACTACCTATGCATTCGTTGTCAAATAAAAAACTGTTGGTTGCCGCTGATTTATTTGTTTACAGTGTGCTTTTTTTCAGAGGCCGTTTTGGCGGGTTCGCGAGAGGGTCGGATATTATAGGGGAAGTCCGGGTGCCATCGATCATCGTTACTGTCAGATGAGTGAAACGCCTTTTGACGAGGAACCGGCGATTTTGTGCTCAGAGTCTGCGAAAGAGCCTTCTTTACATTTCACAATGCGCAATGAATTGATTCGGAGAGAGAGACTCCTAAGGTAGGAACACTCGCTCGCTTTAATTGTCTCCCTACAATGCCATTGATGAAGTCACGGCATGAGCAATTGTTGCATAATTTAAATAGGTAACCAGGCAGGTATTAAGTTGTAAATATTAGACAACTTTTCTAGGGTCTCCTAATATAAATAACGGAAGGAGGTTCTGAATTTACCTGTATTTTCTTTTACCTGCTGGATTTTTATAGTAGTATATACAAACAATCATCATCATCAGCCCATACTTGTCCACTGCTGGACATAGGCCTCTCCAATTGCACGCCACTGTGATCTGTTTTCGGCTTCTCGCATCCAGCTTCTGCCAGCGCAAGATGTATATCATCAGTCCACCTTGCTTGAGGGCGTCCTACACTCCATTTGCCGAGACGCGATCTCCACTCGAGAAACAATACAACAATACAAACAATATCGATTCAATACATTTGGTGAAATTATTTAATAACTTTTGGTTTTCGCGACAATTTCAGGAACACTCGTTTCGCAGTTCGGTCATTTCCTTCATTAAGGCGTTTCATAATTATTTTAATGAAATGAGCACGAACAATATAATTCAATATTTTACCGAGTAGATATATCAGCGCGAATATAATAAAAGACATGCTCGAGCTTCATCATCAGCCCATAGACCTCTCCAATTGCACGCCACTGTGGTCTGATCTTGCGCATAATTCATCAGTGCAACTTGCCTGAGGCTATTGCCTGAAGGTGTCCTACACTCAATTTGCTGAGACGCAGTCTCCACTCGAGGACTTGTTTACCCTAATGATCATCAGTTCTTCGGCTAATATGGCCAGCCCATTGCCACTTCAGCTTGCTAATCCGATGTTTCTCTGTCGGATCACTTCGTTTCTGATACGATCCTTCAGAGAAACACCCAGCATAGCCCTTATCGTAACGCGCTGTTCAACTTTGAGCTTATGGGCCAGCCGCGCCATCATCATCCACGTCTCACTTCCGTATGTCATTTGAACTGAGACTTTTGTCCTTAGGTACTGTGGGATCGCTGATATCAAGAAGACGTAACTTTTCAAATGCTGACCAATCCAGCTGAATTATTCTGTTTACCTCGTTCTCGAAGTTGTTTCTACCCAACTGGAATGTCTGCCCAAAGAACACATATTTTTGAATAACGTCGAGAACAGTACAATGTACAGAAAACGGTCCAAGGAGGTTTTATCCAAATACATTCGTAGAGAAGAATCAGTTAGGTCATTCAACATACGTTTACTGTCCTGCATCGTTTCTGCCATGCTGACGATCCCGTCTGCACATCGCAATTAAGAGATGTGTTCGCCATTGATGTTAACTTCCAACAATAAAAGATTCAATTCGTTAATTTCTGTCTTCCTGGAGACTAATCCCGAAGATAAAGACCGAAGTAGATATATGACAGGGCGGCCCACTTCGTTGGTCCCTGAAGCAGCTCAACCGCGTCCTTTTAATGGCGGCAGCAAATATTTTTGATTGGTCCGAGTTGAGGATCACTCCTGATTCGAACGAGTCAGAACGAGTTCGCGCAATATTAACGAGTATTTATGTCACAAATACCCGTGTGACGCGGAATAACGTCCCTTTCATAAGTATTAGTGCGGCCCAGCGGTGTACAGGTGGGTGAGATCGCACAGTTGCGAGGCACCTGCCTTCGTGCCCGACAACGGTATACCAGTAATCGAAGACGACGGCGAATCACAACCATTGAACCGACAGAGCCTATGCAGAATATCGTGAAGCAACGCGGGCGTTGCAGGCGGCCATAGCGAACGCTAAGGCTCGATCATGGACTGAGTGGCTTGACGACCTGAGTAGAGACCTATGGGGACGACCGTACGCAACGGTCCGTACAAAAAGGTCCCACCCCTTACGGAGACCCTGGAAACTGCTTTCACTAAAACGGTGGTGGACACTGTTTCCCAGGATATTTGAACAAATGGTTGCCGAAGCTCTGCAAAGTGAGCCGTTCCAACGTGAGTGGGACTACAGGGACAACGTCTCCAGATCGGAACTCAATCGAGCCGTAAAGCGGCTCGCGGTCAAAAACACTGCACCAGGCCCGGCATTCCCGGTCGTACGGTAGTTCTGACTGCCGGTGCGGGGGGATAGTCTGACACAGTTCTTTACAGACTGCTTCCGTCAAGGGCTCTTCCCAGCACTGTTAAATTGGCTAGGTTAGTTCTCCTGAAGAAGAAGTCTATCTGCAGCCCTGCCGCAGATGGCCCAGATAAATATCGGTGTACTGCTTCCGACGGGGACGCCATACTCCGCGTCCGCGCTCTGTCAGACGAGGCAGTTAACCAGGGCACGGTGGAGTTAGCGGTGAGCCTAGATATCGCCAACGCCTTCAATTCATTGACCTGGAAAGCCTTAAAGGGTGCACTTGTCTACCATCGACTGCCTCCATTTCTCCGTGAGGTGATTAATGAGTTTAATGACTACCTTCGCGAAAGGATAATCCAGTGGTCGGGACGTAGTGGCTCCACATACCAGAGGGACGTTTTATGCGGAGTTCCGCAGGGTCGGTATTGGGACCCCTGCTATGCAATCTCACCTAACATGCAGTTCTGCGTGTTAACCTTTCCGTAGGGGTGTTACGCAGCCAGGTGTGCTACGCAGATGACACCCTATTTGTGCCCGACGGGGAGACCTGCAAGGAAACGATCCACCACGCGGAGCTTGCGGTGTCATACGTCGTGTGGAAGATCTCCGGGTTGGGGTTGATAATCGCGCCTCAAAAAACTGTTTCACAACATACCTCGAGATTGGAAACCATCCAGCAACTTAATCGAGTATCATACACCATAGCCTTTTCCCATAGACCCATTCTACTTCTATAAATTAAGCCGCCTTTTAGGATTATTAAAATAAAAAGTTAAATAAATGAACCTATCATGATCAAAGTTAATATGTAATTAAAGTACACTAATACTATTGTAATGTTTATCCAGAAATTCCCGCGGGAATGGACTACACCAAGGGCACAACAGCTGTAACACCGCTAGCTGTACAGTTAAAAACTTGGGCCCGCGTTTTTAGTTTTTGTATTACGTTATACTAGTGACATCTAGTGAGCTATCCCGGTTATAACGATTCCTAGATTTGGAAACCGCTATTATCCAACGAACCTACTACAAAATAATAAGTAAGTGTTTGCAAAATTCATTTTATAAAATAATACATTTATTTAATTTACATGAAGCATTATATTTTAAAATTCAATATAAGGCTAAATAAAACCAGACCCTTGTCTGTCTGTTGAAACATTCATTCTGGTAACTCGTTGTCTATGTGAAGTTTTGAAAAAAAAATGTGTCTATGGTTGACGCCTTGATTGATGCCAGTTTGTTGAAGCTGAATCTACTATTTCGCTCGTTCAATAGTCTTCGAAAGAAGATTTTTGTAAAAAATATGTGATGTGATCAAATACTCAAGTGGAAATAAGTGTACAAATGACTTTAAAAGTCACTAACATAATTTATAAACGCGGTCCGGGCCAAAACATTAATAACATACAATTTTCGCACGCCAAAGAAGTGTCAGAATAGGACGTAGATATAGAATCACACTTGGGTACTCTTTTTCTGTTTTGACAATGAAATAACGATCGGGTGAATTTTCCGATTCAGTTTAACTACAGTGCTGGTGATTTAGAACGCTAATGAAATCCTTTTGTAATGAATCGAATAGAGTCAGTGTGTTGGTAGCCGCAGCGTTTGACAGCCGGCGGGCTCGTCGACAGAGACTTATGTTCGGCTTTCCACAAAAATGAACAGTCGCAGTGGAAATGAATCGAATTTGGTGAATTTCTCGGCCGACATCTCATCATTGAATCAGCTCGAAACAAAGGACGGGCTTTTAAGTTTCCCTTTCGATCATATTTACGCTTGTAATTCGGAAGGATCGGAACGCCGCCAAACTATTCAACTTGCCAAGGAGGTGGAGATCACTACTCATTGTGTTGTTGCTGAAGAAGAACCAGTCCCTGGCACCAGCACCGACGTAGCGCGACTCACCGAGCGCCTCACCTCTGCAGAAAATCAAAACAAGAGGTTGAAACAACTATTGATTTATCACTTGGATTTGATACAACAACAGAATGATGTTCTTACCAAAAGGGAGAAATCATTTCAAGCACTAAAACAAGAAAATGAAACAGTAAGTACATTGCATGTTAATTATTTTTGCTCTCAATTGCATTCATAATAATATGTACCTATACTATGGTATACTATGCACTTAACAGTAGATGTAGACAATGGTTCCTGATGTATTTCATTATTAGAATACAGGTAGCTCCAGGAAAGTTCATATATATTTAATCTTGAAAATGTCTTGGTGAAATGTGTAGGCTTCCTCAATACCTAATGTAATAAAAAAAAAATCTGTTAATACTGGCTACGCTTTAGTTAACTGAAGTTAGCAAACAAAACATTTTAGTTGAGGTTAGAAAATGATTATCTGTTTTAAAAGAAAACAATTTAGTTCTGTTCATATTTTTCTGGTAATAAATGTAAATAATGTTTTTACAAATTATGTTAGTTGTATACTGCCAATATTTTAACTTTTATATATTATGTTTAACAATTTCATTAAACGAAATTCTTTTTGTAATCAGTATTTTGTATTACAATGAAATAAATTCAACTAGAACTGTTACTTCTGACCTGAGCATAGTGTAACTTACCAATAGTGAAAGAATTTTTCAAATAAGTCCAGTAGTTTCAGAGTTAATTCAGTTCAAACAAATAAATTGAATTGCAAAGTTTAATTTCTCAATTCACACTTTCCAAAAAATAGTATTGTACTTTATTCCAAGTAGGTCATGTCAGTCTCAATCTTTAAGTTTCATTTTTCTTGGTGATCAATTCCTGATCATATCATAATATCTCTTATTGCAAAAATGCGTTAATGGTAATATAGCCTGTGCGAAATGTTTTGAGATGCATTCCAATTGTTAACAAATTAGGATTTTATGTATTCTTTAGTAGTAGGTATTCTTTACATATAATTAATAAGACAATTATAAAAGCGCTACAGCGAAAGTTTGGATGAATGTTTGGATATTTGTAACTCTTTCATGCAAAAACTACTAAATGGGGCTGCTGACCCCGCAAATATTGTTTTGCTGATATTAATTATTAACAGTGTTTCTCTGCTATTATATGCTATATCATATAATATTATAAATCTTCCACAGTAAATCTTTTCAATTTAAATATCCAGCCATACATAGATAGGGACAGACAGTTGGAAGAGACTTTGTTTATACTATGTATTGATACATATGGGGATAACAAAGGCTATATTTTTAATTTCTCTGAGAAGGAGTTAAAATGCAGTTAGCGGTTAACTATACTGCAACTATAGGTTTATTACTGCTACTGGGTTATTAAAAAATATAACTATAAACTAAAAATATAACATAGTGTGCTATGCATGCCCAGCGAATGTTTTCTGTGCGATTTTTATTTAGATTTACACCTGGTTTAGTCAAGCATAATCAATTATAATTAAGTTTTAATTCAAAGAAAACTCATTTAAAACAGTTGATGTGATCTATAGCTTGATTTACTGACTGGTTAATTAACCGCCACCTGGTGGGTATCAGTGTAGAGTTTAGTATAAAAAGTGTATATAAATATTATAGTTTTTAGTAGTAGTAGCATTTTGTGTAATAGTTTCGACATTTTAATGTATCATTTAACTTTATGCAACTCTATTGTTAAAATTATGCTCTCTACTCTATTATTAATATTATCCTCTTCTTGTGTAGTTTAGTTTGTACATTATAGAGATTGGTGTTCAAGGACTATTTTATTTGGTACAAAACCTCCCCACTGGCAGAGATATCACTGAAATTACACCTGACATCTGGACATTATTTTTTGTATAAAGTATCAAAGTTTTGAATTTAATTAACACAGAATTATAATTATTTTTCTTACTAAACAAATTGTGTCAAAGTGATATAGATATGTTAATAGATTTCCATCAAATAATGTCAATGTTGATATAGATATTCTAAATATTAGTGTAATTTTAGTGCATAATTTTCATTTTCATAGAATAATCCATTATATTATTCCAGTTAAAGTCCAGATTGAATCGTATGGACAGAAGAGTAACCCTGAACCAGAGACACAGCACCAATCCACCACCGCTGGTACAAGTGGCTTCGTCCACTATAACTCAGCCCAAAACCGAGCCAGGAACAGCACAAGTAATTATTATTTTCTACACTAAAACATTGCATATAAAAGGTATATTATTTATTATATACCTATTAGATATTCGTCAAATTGGGTATATGTATGTATATGAAATTTTTACAACTGGTATAAATTTACTTTCTACCAAATACATATTGACGGTGCGGGGTAAATAGGGCATAAGAGACATTTTGGGTCAAGTTGAGTTATGAATGCCATCCTACTTAGATTTTTTTCTCTATCGAATGAGCTCACTCCCATAGCTCTAAGTTGATTTTTATAGTCGCTTATGCCCTTGAAGATTTATCCACCCTTTTTTTTTCATTTGATTTAAACAACCAGTTTTGAGACCTTTTTATTTTGCTTTTATAAATGTCACCGAAAAGACAGATTTTTTCAAAGTTCAATGGTCTTTATTTCATAACAATCTGTTAATAAACAAAATAGTTATCTACATTTTAGTCATTTTGAAACCTTAAACGACTCTCCTGCACATTTACGTTTTTGTCGCTTACACCCTATTTACCCCAAACCGTCGATATGGATTTTTATTCAGATATTGAGGAAAAAAGTTTAATTTAGCTGAAAATCTGCATCAAGCCAGCTGACATTCTGATGTTCCTTTAATATACCCATTCAAGTTTTATGTTTTATTAATTGTTTTTTTTTTCAGTTCATATCCTGTCGAAGTTCTTTATTAATAATAATATTTTTTATTGTATTTTACATTTTATCATTTGTTTTGGTTTAAAATTAAGTAGTTTTACGTTTATTAATTCACCCTGGTAATCTTCTAATATTTGGAAATTTTCAGATAATGCTGAATAGTTTTACCGAACTCCTCATACCAGATAGTAGACCCAATTCAATAATTTTTGAAGGTGAACTTGCAAAACCTAAGACCTTCGTCCAAAACAATTTTGAAATAAAAAATCCGGAACCAGGTAATTGTTATGACTAAATGATATTATTGAATTTACTTTTACTGTGTCTACATAATTAAACTGTGTACTTAATTTTTATTGCAGATGTTTCTACATTTATACCAACAGAACTAGGTGTATTTTCAATATTGGATAGTAAAGATATCAATTGCCAAGAGTACGCAATGATTGACAATAAAACCACATTTATAAAAAAAGAAATGAAGTCTGATACCCCTCAAGAGGCAATATATACTGTTGCTACGGGGAATAGGTATGCCATCATGATATTTATTATAAATCTTATATTAAGGCTTACTTACATTGATTCTTCCACGCCATTTCGGCCAATTACCCCTTCAACTCCTATCAGGGTATAAGGCTCATGCTCCTTATATAGCCAATCTTTGCATAGAAACTTTGTGCACATTGAGGGCATTCTATGTATGAATACATATGTGGATAATGGCACCATCTTTCTCACCATTGTTAAAACTGTTCCATAATGATATCCAACACAGCCCCAGAGCACAGTCAATGGGGATGATTCCGATGAAGATAACTTGAAGCTCATGAAGTGAGAAACTAAAAACTGTATAGTAATAAAAAGAAAAATTATATGACCTGGTGTGGTATGTATTTATTGAATTAATGGATGTTCTCTGTTTTCCAGTGCCAACCCCGTTATCCAGCGTATCCAAAGGAGTCGGCGCAAAGGCACCGGCAGCCTGAGCCGAATGTCCAAGACGATTAAGATAGAGCCACCTGAAACACGTTAGTAACTATATTTAAACACAAATTGTTCTCTTAGGTTTTAAATTTTTTAGTTCTTGTGCAGTTCATTAAAATACATTTATTAAAATATCTTCATTACAGCAAATACTTATTCCGAGGACAAATACGAGCGCAACTACACAGTCAATAAAAAATCAAAAATGATCAACACATATGGTAAAAGTTCTCGGAATTTAACACAGAAGAAAACATTGCAATTCACGGGCTCGCTGTCGGACAGGCTGCAGCTAATCGATACCACTCCTACTGGCGAGGATCCCTACCAATTGGGGGAGGCGGAAATGAGAGAACAATCACCTATACCAAAACTAATGCTGCAAAAAACTAATCAGGGCAGAATGAAAATATGCTCATCGAATAAGGATACTGCAACGAAACGCCATTTTTATGAATCTCCGGCGCCCGAAGTCGTTCCCGATAAAACAGTCAAGAGGATCAAACTCAACAGCTACAACTTGACGAACACTTACGTGCATCCCTCAGAAATTAAGAAAGAGGAGACTGTTACCTCTGTCAGTAAGGAGCCGGATTTGGACATTGTGAAAACGGAGCCCGAAATCGATTGGCAGATATACTCCAACACAAATCAGGGTAATGAGACAAGTCTGTGCGATTTTTCTTACGGGGAGAATGCGAACAACTTGGCACAGCACGCGATACTGCAGCCACTGGATACGGTGGAGTTTCAAGATTTGTTTCACTCTGATGGCGCTTGTTTCCAAACGGACTCGGGTCCGACGACCTTCACCACAGCTGCTACAACCACAACTACTACCACTACTACTGTGGAGGTGAAGACCGAGAAGACTTCGAAGAGGGCTGGCCGTACTACGAGCCTCGTCGTCGCCAACAGCGCTGCGGTAAGTAAATGTTGTTGTAGTATTTCTATTACACTGATAGTATCTAATTCTAATTCTTATTCTCACGCAAAATTAACAAATTCAGTCAATATGTCTTTACGTGTAAAGAAGGCGGCTTGAGTATAGTTTTTTCTGTGAAACAATTGGTCCTCTACAATTTTACCTATGTTTTAGTGAAAAGGTAGATTGGACTAGTCACTTATCCATCAATTATGAATTCGGCCGGTTGAGTAGAAGGACATACACTGAGTATTATTGTGTATGCTGTGTGACAGTGGCTGGGCCATACCTGCTACTTATCTGGCTCTATCCTTGTCACAACGCAATATTGCTGTAAGACCCGCATAGTACGAGGGCAAATTGGTTATATCCTGAAAAGCGGCTATGTTAAAATTTATACAAATCACATGATTTTATGAATGCAAAAGGGGCATGTAATAGGTATGGGTTCGTGACATATTGAGGCCCTGAACTTCTGCGTACCCCTATAGGGGACAGGTTATTTCGTCCATTTTGCACTTAGTTTGGTCTAGCCTTCCACTATGGACAAGAATTTGTACATACATACATACACTTCACGCCTGTCTCCCAGAGGGGTAGGCAGAGTCTACAGATCTCCATTTGTCACGGTCCTGACATACCCCTTTCGCTTCATCTACATTCATACATCTTTTCATACATGACCTTACTGTCCAGTCCTCCACAAACATTCAGCGTGGCAAATCGAGCCTCCGCAGTCCACTTTTCGCCTCTCCGAGAGACCTGACGTGACGGGTGGCGAGCCTCGTCGCCGCTTTAAATGAATTGGCCTGGTATATTTGTGTAAGAATTAGTGTTTTTTACAGGATACAATGCTGAAACCCAATGATAAGCGCGGCAGAAAGCGGGCGCTGTCAACTACAGGGCTCTTGAAAAACATAAAGAAAGAACCAAATGTCGTGATGCCGAAACCAATTAGTACAAAAGGAAAGACACTGGCCAAGGGTAAAGGTTAGTGAATTTTAGTTATTGGTCATGCATTTAACAGTATTCCTGCTAGTGAGAGTCTCAAAAGCCTTTCAACATGGTCTAAGTTTGTAAACGTCAACATTTTATTTTTGTTGATTAGCACTATAATTGTTATCCTATTACATGACACAAACTAGAGTCAGAAGGCATACAGAAGGGTCATTGTCCCTCATAATTCATAGAATAATGTAAAAACTTTTTAATAACAATGGATCAGTAAACTAAATACAAAGCCGTTTTAGCTGAAGCGGGACGGGTGAAGGCTTGCTTATCTCATCTTCAAACCAATAAGTCATGAATTAAATATCTTAGTTTTTTTTTATCACTATGAACAAGCGTTTGACCACCATCCTTTTATTTTCCATTAGTACTTAAAATTATTTACATAGGTACTTAATTTTTATTTTAAAATTATATCTTTTAATCTTGCGAATTGCAGGGGATCTGTATTAAAGCGATGAAAACAGATATATACATTTGAATATCATTAATTATCAAACCTCATTAATCCACCAGGTTCCTACCTGAATTGATGGGTTGCTTAAGCTCATTGCGGCATTGTTGTGTTTGAGTTTCAATATGTTTTTATGCTAGGATTTTTCCACAAATCCCCAAGCTTAGTTCCTATTATAAGTATGCTGCACTGAAAGTTTTGCGTAACTTAAAAAAAAAACAAATCGAAAATAATTAAAAAAAAATCTTTTTCGAAGTATTCTCCCTTACATTTTAAACACTTTTTCATGCGGCTGAACCATTTATCAAAACATGAGGACCACGTCTGATGCCATGTTTTGCACATGCTAATTACGCTGCTTTTCCTTCATTGCTCTTCCGATCTCGTAAAAATGAAACCCCTCATCAGGTCCCTAATTTTTGGAAAAATAACGAAATCGCAAGGTGCAAGGTCTGGGCTATGTGCAGGATGGTCACGATCTGTACTTTTTGGGAAGCCAAAAATTGTTTTGTTATACGAAGAAGCGTTGTCGTGATGTAACAGGATGCGGCTTCGGGGTCGTTTTACTCGAAGCTTTTCCAGCACCTTCGGCAAACAAATACCACTCAGCACGCTTTGGTCTTCAAGTGGGATTGTGCAAAAGGGACCCGAGCGGGAGAAATAAAACGCAATCATTTTTTGCCCACGTTCCTAGCCTACCTCACTTTTGTAGGCCTATTCTCACTTTCGAACACCCATTCGCGAGACTGCTGTTTTTTTTCGGGTTCAAAACAATAAATCTAGGTTTCGTCTCCTGTGACAATGTCATAAACAGCATTAGAATGTCCGTGGTTATATTGAAGCAACATTTTTTGGCACCAATCGATACGAGCCCGTCCGTTTCTGCTCTGGAGTCAGTTCGTGAGGGATCCAGCGACAACAAAGTTTTCTAATTTTTAATTCTTGGTTTATAATCTTTTGAATCTGACTCATACCGATCCCAAGAAGTCCATGAATCACTTTCATTTTCACTGTCGATGCAAATTTTAATTTGTCATATAAACAAATGACAGATGATTTGCCCCCAATTTGTTTTCTTTTTACAATGAAGGTTCATTGTTTAAAAAACTATACAATTCGAAATTCAAACACTTACGAAAAGTCAGAAGTGCAAAACTTTCAGTGTGCCCCATGTATATAGGTAATAACACATTACAAAATTTCCTCAACGCAAGTCAAAATTAAAATGGCATTGTTTAGAACCAACCTGTGTTTTGTATATTTATCACTAGATGAACAAGTGTGCTCCATCGTAAACCACATCGCTGCTTATCATCAGGCAGGATGGTGGTCAAACGTTTGTTCATAGTGATAAAAAAAAAGTTTGTCCACGCAATCAAAACAGTTGGCATCCACTGTCCAATCACAACTCTGGGCAATTGTTTTGATGGCGTTGTCAAATTCAACAAACCAACCAAAACTGGGAGGTTAAAGTTGTACTACAACGTCGTTGATGTATTACAGCATCATGCCGTGGCAAGAAGACGCCCCTGCCAGGCGTGGAGACGCGCCGGCCGTACCACACGCTGGTGGGCGACCCCGACGTCTCGTGGTACTTGGGCCTCGACCCTGAGGTCAAGCCCGAAGACGTGTACGGTAGTGGTGGCGCTGAGGCTACTGTCGAGGTTGGTAAATTGTTTTTTTTTTTTTTTATTGGTAGCGTATAGGCTCACCAACTATCAGGAGATGTGTGGGATGAGTAGTCACCCTATTAGAATATTAAAATGACAAGCCTTGCTTTTTTATTACTTACAGCATTATAATCAAGGCAGACGCCTTCCCCGCGTTGGGATTAAAAGGCGTGAAGTGTATTTTTTTTATATCCAAGTGTTAACTAGCGTTACGTCTATATCTAATGTAATCCATCTTATTACGCATGCATTTTAATTATAAATGTGAAATGTCTACTCTTAGGTTAATTGATCATGCAATCACTAGACATCGCAGGATCGATTCTGGCAATACTTATCATAGTTCAAGCATAGCGCTGCTCGTCGTCCATGAAAAGAGCCACATGAGTGAATGACAGCTGCATACAAAATACAAGTCAATCATTGATTTGGCCACAAACGTTCTCCATTTCATCTACTTGCCAGAAACTTAGATTAAACGTTCGGTAGGCTAAGATAATAAAAAAAAAACATTGGCTCCAAAAAAGTCAATAATTTTCCAATGCCAGTGCTAAATTTTATTTTATTATACCGGTGCAGGTACCACGATGGAGGGAGAAGCCAATTACCGGATCTAACTCGGGCGAAGGTACAGAGAACCTCGATGACGCCGTGTTCGAGAAACGACACCAGAAACTCGAGGCCGAAGAGCGGCGGCAACTGAGGTAAACAAACTTAATATTATCATTTCTTTTATAGAAAGCTATCCACAAAAGAGCGAGTTAGCAACTGTACTTCATTAGCTTTTCGAATATACTTGACAGCATGTCATGTTGTAACTTCTATCCCACTCGTTTAGTTAGTAACCAGAGAAGGATAGAAGTATACATTGACAGGTCGTCAAGTATTAAGAATAATTATACAGCTTGTTTCACAATATTGTTGCGCCCGTACAATACTTTTTTTTTCTCTTCGTTTGGACCCGGGCAATTTGCACGTTATTTGTCACGTTGAGCGTACAATACTTATATGAATTGTGTTTGTCAGATGGCACATGCGTCGCGTGCGCGAGCAGCGTCACGTGGAGCGGCTCCGCATGCGGCAGCAGCGCGACTCGTGGAGCAGCGCGGCCGCGTCGCAGCAGCCGTCCTCGTTCACCGTGTGGCCGCAGCCGGTGCGCGACGTCAAGTACCTCGAGATCACCGACACGCTGCCCGTCACCGCCTTCGGCGAGGCGCTGCCGGCCGTGCCCGAGGGGTGAGTAATCCCCTGTGATGCCGGTTTGCCGGGCGACAGTTATTTTGGTTTTGATCTTAACTTTTTTAAATCTGACTCGTACCGATCCCAAGAAGTCCACGAATCACTTTCATTTTCACTGTCGATGCAAACTTTAATTTGTCATAAAAAACAAATGACAGATGATTTGCCGCCAATTTTTTTTCCTTTCACAATGATGGTTCAGTGTTTAAAAAACTATACAATTCGAAATTCAAACACTTTACGAAAAGTCAGAAGTGCAAAACTTTCAGTGTGCCCCATGTAATAACAAATTACAAGATTTCCTCAACACAAGTCAAAATTAAAATGGCATTGTTAACTTTTTTAGCCCAGTTGCCCCTAGAAAAAAAGAGTTTCTGTTGCAAGGGAAAGAGAAGAGATTTTATTCATAATCAAATCCTAAAAGAGTGAAACAAAGGTTGTTCCTCGTGTGTTCTATAGTACAAGACGTTATGGAACAACAGTAGTTCCTTCGTCCTTTTCTTTCTCTACGGAAAGTGGGAGACAGAAACGTCTTCTATAGAACAAATGGGACTTACCCTTAACAAATGTAACTGAACTTATGACTTTATCAAAAAAAATCTTATTATTAATAATATCTTTCTGAGTCTAGCGTAGTGTGTTCGTAGTCTGATTGAATTGTTTCTTATTCCTTTGCAGAGACTTCGTGCTGCCATGGATAAGGTCCCACAAGGCTTGTAAACGATCCAAGAGATCAAAAACGTTGCATTAAACTAGCTCGTAAGTCACAAAGCGTATTATAATATGACCTTCAATTGAATAGGTACCTACTATATTAATATAGACTTTGTTAGTTATAACATAATGTAATTTGTAAACTCCTTTTACATCATGGACTTGAAGTCAATGAAATCTATTGTAAATAGCTACACTATTTTAACGAATGGACTGAATAATTGTACATAGAAATTGGGCGACATTGTATCTAATGAGATGTGGTAATCTGTGAGATGATCTTTAAACCTTATCTGATGAATAATTAGTAGTTAAATTATGCATGTATAGTTATTGCATTAGTTGTTTGTTTTCGATGCTTTTTTATTTCATATTTCGGTCTTTTATTCTTAATCATGTTGAATGTTTTTCCTGTCATTTAGTGTGATATTGTTGTTGAATTTTCTTAATTAACATTACTTATCTACATACAACAATATTAATTGAATTAATTAATTGAAATACAATTGTAAATGTAATATTATCTTTCTTACTTTAATTTACCCTAATTGTGTATGAAATTTTCTTAATTATGTTTTGCTATGCGTTTCTAAATGTGAAATAATGAATAATTAATTGTCTATACTTATAAAAGGTCTACTTCGCAATCTAAGAGTAAGTTTCCGTCAAGAACTAATGTTGATATCTTTTACCCCATGAGTAATAACACGAAAATTTGGCCTATTTTATCTGTATAATGAGGTGCCACGTTAGTAATTTACATTACTACATAACACGTACGCATAATTCATGCATAATAACGTCTCTTGGCTTATTAATTTACTCATGGATTGGGGATGAGACTAATAATAAAATACATCGAGTTTCAGTAGATTGGCTAGGTATTTTGCAAGTTTATTAAAAGCAAACCTTATTTATACGCAAGAAGGCACATTATCCTTCAAACAAGTAAGTTGACACGACGCAAATAGCATACAAGTACTTGACATTATACGTTATAATGTCAAGATAGCCAAACTACTGAAACTAAATGAAAAAAATAGTTTTTATGTGAATTGATCTCATAAGCCAGTTTGAATTTTCGCCGTTGTTATATTTGTATAACATCATATTTGTTAATCATTAAGTATTGTATAGTGTTGTTAGAAAGTGCCCGCTTATTCTGTGCGGGGTAAGTCAATCGACTCGACATTACATTTCCAATAAGCTTTATATAATATGTGTACATTAATTGTATTATTGTAACATGGGGTGAATAAAGTCGCACGTGTACATAAAAAGTTCCCATCGATTGGTATTTAAATAGGAAATAGAACACTTCTCGAACGAGTGATTTAGTTTCGACACTACTTTACTTTTCTATAGGGTTGCCGTGGATGATGACTTTGGCATACTGTAATAATCACGTGACATGACACTTGCGGTGCTCACAGGACACATTTTACGGCGCAAGTAAAGTTTTCACGTGTCGGTACTGAGCTATGCACTTAGGATGGTAATTTAATAATAATTCCATACGCATAAACGAAATAGGTTTTGATGTTTGTGGTGAATTTCAAAATGTTATATCCGCGAACTCCCAACGCGTGTTTGTGCTCTGCGTCTCGTTTTCCCACTCGCAGCTATGCGGAATGATAGAGATAGCAATATGCTCCCCGAAAGAGTCGCTGCGTCTGCGAAAGTGAATATCCCGGCCATGAAAATTTCCCGTCTGACATTTGATGGAATCAATATATGGGTGTTAGTTGCGCGAATTATTCACTAGAGGCGCTGCTCAAGCCATTTGTATAAAGTTTCAACCGAAAATGATCTCACGGTACCTTAAAACTGTATGGCACAACTTTAAGCACACTTTCACATATTACGCCTAAGAAAGAAACCCATTTATGGCAACTCCATAGTAACGCAAAGTACTACTAACAATCGGCCTACGAAACAGAACTATGCAAGGTCTGCCAATATTGGTTGGTTGTGACGATATATTATGTACTATTTTTAGATTTAATCTGTGTCTATAGACCATTAGTCTAGTCGGGACTAAAAAGAGTTTCTCCAGTGCACGCACGTATTCCGGGAGTCAGAAAAAAAATAAACGCATAATATTTTGATGTTTCGAATTAAGATTTGTCTCATATAAATGTATATTAACTGCGTTAGAAATTATCCAGAATCTAGTGAATGGAAGTGGACAATTTTTAATATGTACAGGTTGGAATGTCTTAACGCTGTCTGAGGTAAAAATATTCTTAATACGAGAGAAAGATAACTTTACTGAAGGGAAATATTTCTTTGTTTTTTAAAAGAAGCAAAAATGCTTTGATATATTTCTCTGCAAATGGCTGGGATGATCATCGAAGTGGTTAAAATATAATACAATATGACATATTCTATGAAGTCGAAAACGAATGGCTCCTATCATGGTAAATTAAACTAAATAAAAGTCAATGGTACAGTATAAAATGCTTGTTGTAATATTTTAAATTATATTTCAATGCAGTTTAATTTCTTTAAAAAATGATATTGTACATACCTCCTCCATAGTCTATACCTCCTTTGAGCAATTTGGTTTATGGTATTTGGAAATTATAGTTATATGTTCCCGTTAAGGCTTTAAGAAAGTCCAACCTGTATAAATATATCATAACAAAACAACATTATTGTATAAGTCTAGATTAGTTCAGGGAGTCGGCCATTGACTGGCGTGAAGTATTTTACGGCAGTACGGTTATGAGGAAGTTATTTATTCACACCACATAGCTGTTAGCTACAGCAATAGACAGTGACACGGTTCGATCTAGAGGTTTTGGTAAATGCCATTATCGCCCGTCGTGTTTTACGGTAATTACAGTGCTTGGGTAATTTCAAGGGATGTACATAAAGGCGCTATTTTGCTGCTGATATTTGTTGAAAGTTATATAGCACGCGGATGAAGTTGCATACGATTTGATTTAATGTGGACAAGTTGTGTTCTCACTCAGCTCTGTCGTAGGTGTCGTAGGGAATTCAAAAATAGGACGTTCGTATGCTTTTTAATCGGTTATAAGGAGCCGGCAGATGTTTTGTTCATTGCCATACAGGGCTAGTATAAAGTGTCTGACCAGATGTTGATGCTCGCAATGACTCTAATGCTCACCTAAAGTGGCAGGAGTTATCCATGCTAATAGTATTGATACGATTGATTGATTGAATATGTTTCAATGCATTGAAAGTTGATTGATTACGGCTAAAGGAATTTGAATGAATATTACTATAGTCTATTTTTCTATACGAGTTAATAGAGTGTTCTATATGTCACACGAATTCTATGCAAAAGAGCTAGAGCCTTCACTGAAAAGAGGTGATTTTAATCTTTACCTGTGCTAACTTAAAAATTAGCCTTATTTTGTGTGTGTTATTGAGGCTTCTCTATTAAATCGTAAATAGACTATTTCACTTACAATTAATTACAAATTGATGTGTTTTGCATGGATATAATAGTTACAATAGAATGTTTCGCTTCGTGTTGTTGAATTAAATGTTTTAATATACTGTATGGAATTATTCAAATTTAATCGATCAATATAGATTTTGTGCTCGTTTACGATGAAATATTATAATTCGATATTTAATGTTAGTCAATAAAATACGGTTAAAATCTCACGTCCATAACATATCTAATGTTTCAATTTATTCTCGACCCATATGAAATATAACTACATAATAGTTTTATTAATTTTTATGGCATTAATTGCTCTTTTGTGTCATGTGAATTTATTTAGATTTTGTAGAATATGTGGTTTTGTTCACTTATGGTTTACTTCACGTTATTGTCTAATTCTTATGTTTGTGGACAGGAAAGTAATTTGCCACATTCCTATTCCACCTTGTAACTTCACTGCATGGCCGTTAGATTGATGATACGTACGGAACAACACGTGTTAATAAAATACACTTTAGAAAAACACCAAATACATGTGTAATAAGTGTAATTAAGGTGTACACATTTTTTGATATCCGCTGTTGATTTATTGATTAAAACGAAATCACACTAAGCTACAGCATCGGGTTTATTCCCACTTGTTCCTGTATCAGTTCCTTTTCCGAACAAAAATGCGTAAATTTTTCTTCAGAAAGGAACTGGTGAAGCGACTGTTTACTGGAAATAAACGCGACATCAGCTAGTGCTTTCTGTTTTGTCTAATAAAATAGTTGTGCAAGTTAAACATTGTTCCTGGCACTCTCATACCTTCGGAAAATTTATCAGATATAAAGAACACACGGTATTACTTTATCCTACGTATAACTTTAATTATTAAGGCGGCTAGTGATCATGCAATCTTCTAAATAAATCATTATCGAATTTTGATTTATTTACGGACACGTAATATTTTTGGCTAATCGAGCTGGTTTATTACTTTCAAAGCTTTCGATGCATCCATTACAGGTAGCTACAGATTTAATGCGAATATATGTCGCCAATTTTCCTATTAATGTTGCTAGACTCCGTTTAGAAATTATACATGAAGCGATTCTGATCGATGCAGGTATCCATACGTGTGACCGTTCTTGTTCCGTTCGTTCTTTTGTCATGGGGTTTTCAAAAGCTTCCAAATTCTATGCGAAAATATCGATGGCAAACAATGGAAGTGCTATGGTCCGACAGTCCGGGTAACTCCCATTTCCAGTCCTATAGGACACGACTTTGAACAACATTGTTTTGTTCGTTCATTTTATGCACTAGGAAAAGTGCGAAAGAGAAACGATTTCTATAGAATAAATGGGACATACCCGGCGGTCACTGACTGTACAAAAGAACCAGGGAAGCCACTGCGCTATAAACGACAAGGCATGATGTTTAATAGTAATTTTACACTAAAATCTGTTCCTACCAGCATATTTTTTTTTAATATTTTGAATAAAATTGTTATTGAATTATGATTATGTAATTAAATATTTTCATTATTTTTGTTCAGGCATCCAGTGCGCCATTATGTCTAATTGGTTTATGGACCAAGTGAATTTATTTATTTAATTGTATTTTAATTATTGCAACGTTTATTGCGCTTATTACAGTAATATTATTGATATCCTTTGACATGTACGATGATAATTTTATTATGTTCCTGACACATTTGTGTAAGTAAATTTTACTTTACGTACTAACTGAGAATGGTTCTCAGAATAGCTATTTGTGTAAATTATGAAAATTATTGCTACTTGCTAAGATATAATTTAATTTTTATGTTGTCTATAATGATATGTCTTTTTTTTTAATACACAATACAGAGATGATTTTGTGAAATAATAAAAAATAAATGTGGCTATGTTGTACCTTCAGTAGGATTTACTGTCTTTGTACCGACGTATTACAAGTTGGAATGCATAATAATAAATAGATGTTATTTGGTGGTTATCATAATGTTTACAACACTTACATTATAAAACGATGTGCTGTATGTTCTTGTCTTTAAAAGATGTCCACTTGATTAGTAAACTTCCATTTATAAATGTATTATAATAATTATAGAGTTGAGGTAAGATTGCGGTCTAATTTCGGCAGTCCGTTTATATTGTCCGGTGCTTGATTATATTGTGTAGGGTAAGGTGCATGTCCCAGTCGTCGATACAGAACGAGTACTCGAGATCCATTCCATTGGTCTAGTGCCATCAGCTCAGTCAGTTGTGTTAAACAAAAGTAAACCTTAACTTGTACACACGGCGGGCCATTTCAATTTTGGACCCATCATGACAGATGCCAATTGGAGATGGGACTTTAACACCACGGAATAGGGTATGTTTTAAATTAAACGTCGGACATAGTAACCCATATGAATTCCGTCAGTAATATTACTGAGACTGTTCCATCCCGTCGTGCTTAGGAAATAAATGTGATTTTTCCGTGTCATTGAATTTGTTGTCAGGTTCTGTGTAGTGCACTGGGACATTTATCTTTTAACTTTAGGTAAATAGTTGAACCAAAGCATCGATTTCCGATATAATTTTGCGTCATTATGATCGGTTTGCGACCACTGTGTAAAGTCATGCCTGTTGCATATTTATTTGCAATTAATCACGGCACGTCGCGTATTATTAAATTAGGTTTGTTGTATGTACTCTTTACGTGTAAAAAAGTATATTTAATATTATTGTTAGTAGTATATTTTTATTGCTTAAGGGTCACGGCACACAGTATCAACTCTGAGATCGTCAGCTCGTCATCATGAACTTGTTAAAAGGTGAAGACATTACGTGTCTGTTTTAAGTGCGTTTGCACTTAAAACAGCAATAAAGATTTTAAAACAAAACGCTGTTTTGTTTTAAAATCTTTATTGCACAATTTTACAAATGGCGGACTTAATTCTGTTGCATTTTCAACCAGCCAACCACACCAAGTTATGGTGAAAAGCTTAGCTGAGTTGAAAAAGTTATGACAGTAGTAAACAATTTTTTTCTACGTTTCGGCTTGTTTCCCACTGCTGGGCAAAGGCCAAAGTAAAAAAAGATTAAATTATATATACTTACTTAATAATACTTTAAAAATAATAATCACATACTACATAAACAAAATGAAAATACTAATACTTAAAAATAAATATGCAATATTCACAGAACAGTACGAAAGCGTAATTTTTAAAGCGTAAGAAATGTGCGCGAACTTGCTATTTAAAAGACACTAGCTATGACGCTTTCCTCATACTTATTAATTAGAGGAGTTTCATACAAATGTTAGTGTACCGTCAGAGTTGATACGTTGACGATCCGTTTCTTAGTTGATATGTGTGTTGTGATACAAGACGCGTCTTGGTATTACTTCAGCGCCTGACTATATAGCCGGATTACTGAAACCGTTGGTTAACTTATTGAACTTTTTGTGCGCGTACGCTTTATTATGAAATTATATTTTTGTTTGTTGATCTAGTGCCAGAGTGGAGCATTAATTGTCTACAAGCTGATAGATAGATCGAGTCCTGCTCCGCACATTAATTAGCATTTTGTTAGCTTAGCTATAATACTATTATTACTCTAGTTAGATAATTTATTTTTCTTCCCATTTATCTTAAGATCTTAATTATAGTTTACAAATTCATGTGATACTTCTAATTAAGCTGTATAAGTACATGGAATAAAGGACCTTAAAATCTTTTTATTACTTTTATTAAGTACAAACTGACCCGGAAATCGTTGTTTTTCCAATGTATGTATATTATTAACAGTGTTTCTATGTTATTATATGTTATAACCTTCGTTATATATATTATACATATAAACCTTCCTCAAGAATCACCCTGTCTATTAAAGTAAACCGCATCAAGATCTGATGAGTAGTTTTGGATATGGATAGACACCGCAAGGCGACTTTGTTTTAGTTGATTGATGCAGTCTGACCCGATTGAGGCACGCATTATCCTAATCCAAAGTTTACTCACAATCCGTTCAGTACATTTTCCGTGAAGTAACAAGCATTCACGTCTCAAAACAGTAATTTATTTAGTAAGTTAACACCTTAGTGTTTTCGTCTCAACTTTGTTCAAAAGTTAATAAATTGAACATGAATTAAAATATTTCTTCTCATCATAATATGTATAACAACAAACCATTCCTATTTATAGGTATTAGTTTTAGAGCAAAAGCCATGGTTTATTATTAGGTTACAGGACAGATTATTCGCGTCTCGCTGGGTTTTCTATAGGAAGGTGTAATCATTTGTTTTTAAATATATGAAGCGGAGGTACGTTCATATAAAATAATTTAAAAAACCAATGCTTAAATGGGCTAAGAAGTCGCCCATATTTTATTTACAGATGTCTTTTTAGGTGCATTAAAAGAATGCCATGTTGTATTTAGAAGAACGCCATATAGTTAACCATAAATTGTCATCAGAAACCTCTGGTATGTGTATAAAACATTCTCGGCTCAATCGGTTGAGGAGTTGCAAGATTTGACCCAAACATATTTTTATTACATACCTAGGTTTATTACATACATTGCACAGTTAAATAAAAACTTAATTAAAAATCGCTATATTATTAAAACTGATTTCTTATGCTTTTACAGAACTAATTATCAAAATTAGGTCAGCTTTATATGGTAGGTACAGCCAACGACTGAAATTTGCAGTTCTCGGCATAGACTTAGAATCATTTTTTAAGGAAACGCGCACTGACATGATATTAAATGTTTTAAAACGGGTACCACACACAACGCATACGCGTACATTATATTTCTATGGACCTTGGAATTTACAATATTTTCTAACTGAATGTTACATTGAGTTGGTTTCGGGCATTGATACAGGCTGATTTGACGTCGGTACTAGTTGACAAAAGGTCCACAGGGCGGAAAAACAAATCCCTTGAGCCACAAGTAGGCCCACGAGTGGGTCTACTGGGAACGACTGCAAATTACAACGCACCGACACAAGAACTATATATCGAAATGCAGCAACTTGGGTCTACCTACACATAATATTTCGGTAACTCCAGTTTCTGTTTACTCGCTCGCTCGAGTACCTACGGATTTCACTCTGCGGCGGCGGTAGGTGTTGGCCGGCTGCCAAGATTGGGTTCCCGTCGTCGTCAGTAGATCTGAGTTTACGAATAAACACCACGTGGAATATACAACAGTGCGAAGCTCCGTGTGAAGCTGGCATAGCGTGTGCCAATCGGGAAATCGCTAAGGATAATCAACAGTGTTACACCGGCAGAAAAACTGGCTCATCAGTTTTGGATATCGTACCATCCCTCGCCAGGTATTGTACAATGTTATAGGCACATTAGTAGGTACTACTCGCGTATGTTATTTAGGTCTATGAATAAAGATTTCACTGTTGTATGAAAATTGGGTGCATCTAAAATATAGATCAGTCGTGTTGATTGTTTTGATGCGTGTGAATTTAGATCAACGTTTCTAAATAATCAGAAGTGTTGACTTTTGGTTGTTGTTAAAAGTTAAACCGTCAGTTAACTGGTTAAACAGGAAAAGGAGTGCATTAAATCAAGTCCTACTTTATTTCGCCTGACCCATTAAAAAACTCGCACGGGATAGCCAGACATACACAAAACTCAGAAAGGAAGAGCCACCTGACTGTCAAGGTAGGTATTTAGCAAACGACACCAAAATAATGCTTGACAAGCTACCCCTATCTATATGGTTGGTGGTGTATCTTTTGCCAAAATATTTCATTCCCTTAAAACATATAATAACGAAATGGTCAGTATTTCGGACAAAACTGATCCAACCTCTCCAATTTAATATCGCTAAATGGCAGGCGAATGTTGAATCGGTGAGCTGTTCTTTCATTTGATCTTGTTAATTTGCTAATGGATCGGCATGATCCCACTATACTCGTATTGCCAGGGGCCAAGCATGCGTCCAGCGGGGACGAGACTCCACCGATACCTGAAGAAGAACTGGAGCAACAAAAGATTGAGCATGAACGCCAAGTACAAAAGGTAATCAACCTAACAAAGGAAGGTGACAATACAATAAACACAAAAAAAATACTGAATCATAAATTCCTTATTTCCTTACCATGAGACTATCCCTGAGATAGGTATTCGCTTTCCAACAAAAATAAGCTAATAAAATAGGTTCATAATCGACGAAGTTAAAAATTCCCTTTTAAGCCAAAGTTTACTGTTTAAGTAGACCCGAAACAAAAAAAAACAATCTGATCAAAAAAAGAATCAATAAGTCGTATATTCATACGAAAAGCGCAATCAACTGATCGAGTGTACGTATTTGGGGAGTTCGAAGTTCAGTTTTCATTTCGGGACATTGAATTTTGGGCTAAAATGAATTCAGTAGGGAGATTTTAGACTTAAAAGCGTATTTTCAAATCTGCACATTTCTGTACATAAGTTAATGATATGTATTGCGGTGTTTTCTAGCCACCCTTAATTATGCAAATAACAATTTATGGCAATTAACCTAAGCGCCCGCGATAGCTAAAGTTAAAAACGTCCCGCCGCTGTGCTCGTCAGAAAACCTTTATACTCAGTTCAGCATTATATTCTCCATCTAAGTGTAAGTTCTAGTTACCTAGTCCAGTAATGTGACTTTTATCGGGCAAAGGCTGTCAAAACCAAAAACTCCAAGACGAAACGTAGGTAGAGGAAAGCCGTTGACAAAAAGAAAGTAATTTGCTCAACTCAGCTTAACCACCGAAGCCTTTTACAGGCCGGTGCTGACTGACAGCATGGCACGGCACGGTAGGGCCAGCAGCGGTACACCTGCTGTGGACCGCACACCACTACTTACATAATCATATCAACACCCTTTCCAACCTTATTTCAATTCGCTTAGCAGTCATAATTCTTCAACACAAAGTGTCTACGTGTAGGCACGTCGTCCGGGCACCGGGCCGCGCCGCGGCAACCCACTGAATCCGCCGCACATCATGCCATGTAGCGCCTTCCCGCGGCAACACTTTATTTAAAGAAACCATCTAATGTGAACTCTAAACATAGGGAAATAAGATTCAAAATACTTTTTGAGCACAAAAAAATATGTTCAGACATAGCAAGTGACACTGAGGTCATGCGAATCGGAAAATAGGAAATGGTTCTTAATAATAAGTCGAATTGGGAAACTACTTATTTCATTTCAGGAAAAAGAATGCCAAGCCAGGGAGGCGGAGGAAGTTCGGAGGTTGGATCAGGAGCTTCTCCACCAGAGAGCCATCGAAGCCGAAGAGGAACAGAAAAGAGAGGTTAGTCCTTGCAGATGCCACATCTCTATTAGCGTTTCTGTATATACCTATGCAAAGTAGGTACTACAAACGTAATTTGTGGTATGAGTGCTGAATATCAAATTTAATTAGGTACCTTATCCTGTATAAAACACCTAATCATATCTATACATATATATAAAACAAAGATGGGTTTGTTACAACACTTATAACTCAAGAACTATTCAACCGATTAGGCAGAAAATTGGTGGGGACGTAGCTTAGAACAAAGTGAATAACATAGGATGCTTTTCATCCCGTTCCTGTGGGACTTAGTGCTGTATGGAGGGTGCTATAGTTTGTATGACATACTGAAACTACGCGAATGAAATCGCGGGGCGTCCACTAGTTTATAATAAATTGCAAAAAAATATGTTATTGTAGTTTTTTTTATGATTTTATATCAAAAATCGGGGAATTTTCTTCAGATCTCAAAATTATCATAATTTTAAAAATTAAAAATTTCGAATTGTTTCTCCGTCACCTTCTAGCCTGCAAATGAGCTGTACTTTCACATCTTAAAAGGAATTATATCTGTTACCTGTCACCCTGTATAACTAATGACTGTAGGAGGTAGGGTGGACCATGAAAGTGGTCTATCAGTTTTGATGACTCTTCCTGGATAACCAAACATCAATAAGATTGAGTTGTTATATTGAGACAATTAAACAATGAAGCTTAACGTATAATGACCTTCATATGAGTTTCAACCAAAATTTTGATTGAAACTCAGAGAGGGGGCAGAGCAGATTCTTGACCCACTTTACCTGTATCTTGTAAGTACACGCCAAAAAATAACTGCTTGTTGCACTGCTGCTGCTATTAGCCGTAGAACCGATGACCGTTGGAGCAAAGGAGTTCTCGCCGAGTTCCTCGTCTCGGCAAACAAAGTATAGGACACCCTCAGGCAAGGTGGACTGATATTATGCGCAAGATGGCTGACAAAAGCTGGATTCGAGAAGGCAAAATCGGACCACAGAGGCTTGCAACTGGTGAAGCCTATGTCCAGCCTTGGACTTGGGGAATATGGGCTGATGATGATGTTGCACTTTACTTGTGTATTTATTAAACAGGTACAGATCGATTAATAAGCGCTGGCATTTTAATACATTTTCATGATGCGTATTCACAGACACTGCACAAGCAGTGTCTGAATAAACGAGCGGCGTGACGTATCACATTTTAGAAATACAGAGTGTTTGATTTCATTTTCCAATGCCAGCCACGTGCCAAACAAGACATGCCACTAAACCTTATGGCTTAGGGACACGCCTAAATAACATCATGTTTTAGTAAAATTGCATCACTGTGAGTACTGTGAACGCGCCAGCTCTTATTAATCGACGTGTATAGTGCGAAGTTACCAGCAACTGAAAAATATTTGCCTGTTTAGTTGATAGCTCTAGCTCACTAGCTAGTCCACCGCATTCCACTGAATGTGGTGGACTAGCTAGTGAGCTATCAACTAAACAGGCAAATATTTTTCAGTTGCTGGTAACTTCGCACTATACACGTCGATTAATAAGAGCTGGCGCGTTCACTGTATGGGATGTAATATGGACCAATAATTAACCAACCTAGTAGGCGGTAGTGAGGTCCCTGTGATGATGAATAATACGGCTGAGATAATAATGAGAATTAACTATATTTTCAATAACTGATGCTACTATAACAATGTGGCCAATGCCGAGACACGATAACAACTGATTTGACAAAAAAAAAAACAATACAAGAATGTTATCAAAAAATAAATGACGTATAAAAAGTAAATCTGTGAAACTAAATAAGCTGCTCATCAGAATAGAAATGAAGAAGCTCATCCATCGCATCTACCTTCACCAGATCTCTGAGGCGGTGCGTGGCTTCCGCGGCATGAACACATCATGGTCTCATCACCGACTGTGCGACTTGCAGCGGCAAGCGGCGCGCTGGCGGTTCAGCAGACCTTCAATACCTGACACAACTAAGGGATATAAAGTGAGACACCTTCCTCCTAATTATACTAAGAGATACTTGTATAGATGGTCACACGAATGATTCTAATTTTCAAAGTACCTTACCATTTTTCACGGCTGAAGAGCCCTGGATATTACAT
>SJJU01002353.1:0-43302 GCA_012932125.1 Conopomorpha cramerella | reverse complement strand
AGTATTTATTAACAAGTCTGAAATGGAATCAAACAGCAAATGAAAAAAAATGTCGAACCGCCGGCATATCCTAATGGCCTGACCATTTGCATTTAGGACGACGACGATCGCGGGTTGGTTTCCCGCTACCGCTGACATAATGCTTTAGTGAGCTAATGCATTTGTTGTGTGTGTCTGGATCTTTTATTTACATATGTATGTATTTAAAAGTATATCAGTCTCTGGAACCCATAGTACATGGTATCCTAGTTTAGGGTCAGGTGACTGTACGTGAAATGTCCCAGGATTCTTTTTCATATTGTATCTACTATTGTCAACCGGGTCTTGGCCCTCGTAACGTGTATTCTTTTAATCGAATCCGCATTAAACAATGTGCATATTTGTATGGTATTCAAAAGTTTAGGCAACTGTGAAATCGGAGCGAATATATCAAAGAGCTTAATGAATTTCGCCACTCGAAAACTTCAACGCGTTACTCAATGATTGATACAAATTATAGACAGTGGCGACAGGCGAAGTGGAAGCAATTTGCGTTTGTGTGTCACGTGTGCTATTTAATTTGAAACGGTTTGTTCCTTACCTATGTGAAAAAATTCCCTAGACGAAAAAAAAATGTGCACTTTCATTCACTCAATATGACTGGCAGATTGAAATTCACCTCGATAATTATAATAATATGTAGCATGTGTATTGTACCAAAGCCCTGCCACAATATGCACTACCTACATGTTCACAGCTTCACTGGTCCATACCGAGACTTGCTGATATAGATCTTCTTGTCGATGATCGATCTTGTCTGCGTACCTAACCTGACTATACTGTCATGAGTTTAGATTACTTACTGATAATGACAGTCGGTCTTTATGTGGTAGGTATGAGGATTAACCTAACATATAATCACGCCTATATACCCTATCGGGGTAGACAGAGCACTAAGTGATCATAGAACCACTTGATGCCACATTTCGACAAGTACTGTGAGAGTAGGTACCTAAGCAAGTTGGAACATGTGTTTAGCGATGATAAGTTGTCAACTTTTCGGCCACCATACGATAGGGCATACTGAAAGTTTCTGGAATTGGCCAGATACGAAAAAAAAACTGAAAAAAAAATACTGATTTTGAAAAAAGAACTCTGACGGATTATGAAAATTTTCGAAAATCAAAAACAAAATGTTAGTCATGGACTATCTACTGTTGCGGAGATTACCATGCAATTAACGCGTGAAAATTTTCGGTCTATGGTTTTTATGATTTTCGCTGTGGGTTAAATCAACAAGAGAGTTCCCAGAGACTTCACAACTAGCGTTGGTGATGAAGCCCCGTCTCGTAGCTCTGTGTATGCGTGGTTTGCTGAGTTCAGACGTGGACGGACACACCTCCAGGATGACATTCGTGAAGGTCGGACAGAAACAGCAGTTACCGACACTAACATAGGCACTGTGAGGCAATTAATTATGACTGATAAAAATATTACCTGTGAGCAAATTCGGACTGCATTAGGGATTGGATGAGTCAAGTTGGAGTGAGTTAGTAGTACGTGGTAGTACTATAGGGAACAAGCATTCTCACTTGTACTACCAAGATGGTAAAAGAATGATAGTGGTACTAACGAGAAAGACATTTGGTAGTAAATTGGTAGTACTACTGGGAATAAAGGGATTTTTTAGAACTTATTCTCCACTTGATTCCTCTTGCCAACGAAAAAATGTACCATCGTCGCTTTCATCACACGCCCTTTACAACTTTCGGGATACATAACTTAAGCAAGCTTTTAATAAAACGTATTTCAGATCAATTAAAACAATATATAAAAAATGTAACTTGGCGGAACGAAGTTCGCCGGGTCAGCTAGTAAATAATATAAATATCAAAGGTAATGCACTCTTTTCAGTTCAATCGAATCGTTTACTTCTTCATTGTTATAAGTGCTATTACATACAGATACATAGTAGTGTAACATAAAGCTTGATGAATGTCGTTTATAATTTTAAAACAAAAGTAGACGTCCCCACAACTGTCCGTCCTTGTGCCAAGTTTAAATAGAGGAATCCAGAAGAACTTGTACTCGGAATTCTTTTTCTCTTTGTCGTTCTTGCACTCTACTAGGCTCCGTTGAGCATCTTGCAACTCCTTTTGATCTGAAAAGATAGTAAAAATGAAATAAACACACTCTCAGTTGATTCTCAGGTATGGAACAGCCGAGGTAGTAAGGTCTCTCTCTACACACAGAATAATCAGCCACATTTAACTAAATAGTGTTTTATATCTCCGTATAAATACCTAACTAACGATATAATGGCTAATACAAAACGTGTTTGTTAAGATAGGCAGAGTAGGTTAATAATTTGTAACTAACTGTCGGTTGGTGCTAACTACGTGCTGAACTACGAAGCCGGCGGGCGTCGGCGTAGTAGGCGGGCGATTTGATGCAGGCGCTTGGGGAGGGCTCTCAACAGACTCTTCTACGGGTAGTGTTCACCCACCGTATGTTTCGTCAACATATTCAACCACCACATTATTAGTAACGGGACAATCAAATGTTGACGGGTCTAAGAAATGTGGGCTGAAAAAAAAATGAAAATATAATAAAATTTAAAACCATGGCCTAAAGGAACCATTTTAACACAGATCAGGTAGCAGTGGCGTGCACACCATATAGGCAAAAAGACACTGCCTACCTTAGTATTTTGGTTACCCGACCTAATAATAGAGATGTTGCTAGATCTTCTTTTGTTGTACTCACGACCCAGGCTGACGAAGGTCCTGTGTTTTGTGGGTGAGTAGATATATAGCTACCATTATTTCGTAAAGACAAGTTACCTACACATAGGTGTCAATCCTTGGGGATTACTGCCTACCTTGTCGTAAAAGCCAGTGCACGCCACTGTCAGGTAGAAATCAAGTTGCTGGGGTGTCTTCTTCTTGAAATTGGGAAAACGGTGTAAGGTAAGAAGAGAATTGTTTTTGTTGGTGTTAAGTCTAAATCTTCTACTTAAATGGAAATCTAGGTCCGGGGTTAGGGGCGCTATTAGCTTGTGCCAATATTTTTTGCCAGTGTCGAGTGTATGAGCAAAGTGGTGAAAATCGTCGTCAATCGTCAAAGTCGTGTCAAAGTCTCATTGAAACGTGAGTGTGGACCATCACATTTCTGCGCTGTGTGGAACATTAGGTACACGGGAATAACAAATTAATGAATAGGAGGAAATAGGAGTCCTCTCCTTTACTTCTCACTCTCACTACATTATTTTTCATCACCAGCACATTATAACACTAAATCCACCACATTAACATTGCAGTGAAAAAATAATTTTGAAAAGCATATATACGGTCGAATTGAGAACCACCTCCTTTTTTTTTAAGTCGGTTAAAAATGTGAAATAAAGAAGCCATTCGTATATAATCGCTTCCCGCACAAAAGTAAATTGTTGTTGTTTTTTTTTTCTTTTTGGTACTTCTGGCAGTGACAGAAAATTAACAAGTTGGACAATGCGAGTTGCATTGTGAAGTTTGACACTTTCAACAGTTTGAATGACGATTCTGCGTTCCACAGTTTCAATTTCATGGTAAAAATTCGTAGGTAGATATTCGATTCATATAATGTCAACAATTACCAACCTTCTAATATACTACGAGTCTAGTAAGTCTATACTTTATAGCCCATATGTTATTCTAGTTTATAAGCTACAATACTGCCAAGTTTCATCAAAATCCGTCAAGTGCTTTCTGCGTGAAAGAAGGCCAAACATCCATCCATCCATCCAAACTTTCGCATTTATAATATTAGTAGGATAGTAGCTAAAATTCATACGTAACGTACTTATTTAACGTACTTATTACTTATTTTATTTGTTATTGCCTATGTACGTGAAGAGTACACAGGATAATTAGGTAGTTAGGTACCTATAGTATTTCTAGAAGAATCAACGACATAGTATTTATCGACCAAAATAAAGTAAATAGTTACCTATGCTGATCCGGGAATACCCTTTGTCGTTGTCTACACTTTCTGTAGACCCTACTGTTACCATTTCAGCAGGTGTCAATAATAAGAAAATCGACCTCTTAATACAACAAGCACAGTCACCTTGTATAGCACTTAAGAACATTCAGTCACATTTTATTGTGGTATTTTTAAACTCATGATATTTTAAACATCTGTATGAAATACACACCGAAATGCATCAGTGCGCGACATTAAACAGAATGTTGCAATTATCATACATAACATTTAACCCAAACTTTCGTTTGAAACAACGTGAATTGTGGTCGAGGTCGCACTAAATAAATGCTGGTAACATTAAGTAGTCCGCGGCCTGTTCGCTGAAACAATATTCAATATTCAAGTGTGCTTGATCGTATTATGTCTTTTTTACACAAACATGATAAGAGTGAGACAAAAGTTACTTGAACAGAAATCTATGCTTGAGGGTAGTTTCTGAATACCGGTTTGCCAGCTCAGTGAGCAAATATTATATGCGTTTATTTTCAACCCACCGACCCCTGCCGCTCCTATAAGCGTCTACAGAGAGCGGCAGATCCGTGTCATCATTCAACTGAGTGACTCATACAATGTTGTTGATAATCATTACGTTTTGAGGGATGATGATTGGGGAAATCTTGTCACGTATAAATTGAGTTTGTGATACATTGTTATATCTATCTCCGACTAGGACTTTCATCGAGACGCGTTGGTGCAGGTAAATAGGAGATTTCTTATAAAAAATCCTACTAAAAAGCGAACTAGACTTCCAATCCGAAACTAAAGTTCAGAATAAAACGAGATCGTGATATGAAAAACAAGCAGGAGTGAATGAGGAAGAGAATACTATCTTCTGTCCCTTACTGCGTAGCAGGATTTGTATGTACTTCTGGTACCAAATTGTCAAAATTACTTACGTGTTATATGAAAATGACAGTTTGGAACCAGGAGTAGTAGCAATATCGCTTGGAAAGAGACAGAGTGAGGGACAAGTCCTATTTGTGTTTGGTCTGAGCAGAATAACGCCGTTGCATCTCTGTCATTTCCGAATGTCTTTGAGACAGGAGTCCAGAACGTTATTCCGAAACTTCTTTTCCGATGCCGACAACTCCGAATATTCGTTTCTCCGACGACTAATTGTCCGAACAATCGCTTGGCCGCTTCAAAAAAGTCCGAGTGCTGCTTTTTTAAATATTTGAATCAATTGTGTGATTATTTGTTTGAACGTATTATGTAGTTAAGTAAGTATTGATAAAACGTGAAACGTAAAACCGAATATTGGAAAAAGCAGCACTCGGACTTTTTTGAAGCGGCCAAGCGATTGTTCGGACAATTAGTCGTCGGAGAAAAGAATATTCGGAGTTGTCGGCATCGGAAAAGAAGTTTCGGAATAACATTCTGGAGTCCTTTGACAGATATCGTTATTGTAAAATAAAATACATACAATACGCTCTTCAATTAATAGGTATTCCCGACGTACAAATAATGAACATTGAAATGAATACAATAATTAAATGCGTAAATTTTCATTAACCAAAAAGGTTTTAATGTTCATATTACTGGAGTAGGTGTAAAAGGTGTTTTATGGTTTTCAATTCAGTTGGGAATATCGAGATCAAAATAACTAGTATCACGAATATATAATATTTATTATTTATTTATTATTTATACTAACTGACCCGGCAAACGTTGTTTTGGCAATATACATTATTAACAGTATTTCCCTGCTGTTATTGTATGTTTTGTATATATAAACCTACCTCTAAAACATCCACTGTATCTCTCAAAGTAATCCGCGTACTACGCGAAACTCGATGCATATAATGTTATTATTAAATGGATGATAATAATTAAAGCTATGTGTATAATACATAAATGATGTGATTATGAATGATAACATACAATCAAATGTTTCATTATTTATTTTATTTGTCAAAACAATTTATTGTTACATCATTATGTATTTTTCGGGCTTAGTAACTATACGAGTGTCATTCGCGTAAATGCGCAGGTAACTATCTACCTGTGTACAAAGTCTACCCTCCTATCGTCTTTTGAAAATTTCTCGCTATGTTGATCAAATAATTCGATCAAAGGCTTGCCAGGATGCCGTCGTCGTGGATGTACGCCCCTCGTTATAAGACCCTTTGCTTGCGAGGCCATTCATCTGTGCTGAAAGTTAACCTAATCATTCGCTTTGATGACCTGAGGCTCTACAAAGATATAACATCGTGCTCAATATGCTGTCGCTAAATTAATACATTTTCAAGACTAGATGTAACCCTGCCTGGGGTTTTATTCCAAGTTTATCCGGCTAAATGATGGTGCAAACGAGTGTCCTACATGGTAGACCATATGTGGTCAAACCCTTGTTCACTGAGCTCTGAAAATATAGACTATTTGTTATTCCGACGATATATTGTTAAATTTCATTGAAATCCGTTTTTGCGTGAAAGAGAAACAATGATCAAAAATTTCCCATTTATAATATTACTTAGTAGTATTACAAATAAAAACCTAATGACTAAACCATTCCTTTTTCTATCTTTTTATGAATATCAACTCTACTATTACCTACTTCACGGATATTTTATGAGTTGATATTGTTCCACACTCACATGAACAAACCGCTAATTGTACCTTTTTACAAAGGAATCCAGTACAGAGTTGGCTTATGCCCTATTGACGGTAAAACCGGTAACCTAACGACGGTTAGCTCAGGAACACTTTTACATGTAACGACAAATTTAGTCGGCAATCAGCCAGTCTGCTCGGAGTTCAGTCAAATGAATATTCATGACATGACACGATCGACGCTTTTACTACATTCCCGTAAACACCTTGTACGTGCCATTTGAACGACAACTTGTATTAGGCACACGGTGAGCCAGCCTTTCCTAACAAGCAACTAACAAAAAAAAACGGATGTTTGTATATCTTAATACAAACGTTTGATTGTAAGTAGGTGTGTAATAATAGGTTTATCTATTGATTCAAGTCGATTTAAAAGAAGGTAGAGTTAAATAGAATGAAAAGAGAATGATTTTATGGTATATAGATCGATATCGATCGAATATAGGTAAGTCGATTAACGAAAGGGATTTGCAAGACACTGAAAGGTGTATGTTAGGACCGTGAAAAATGGAGATCTGAAATACTGCCCACCCCTCGTGGAAACAGGTGTGAAGTGTATATAATATGTATGTATAATATGAGTCTATTGATCGCCTGGATGATTTCTCGTTTTGTCGTTGAGACTTAGTACATGGGAAGGCTGGGTAACCGCGTAACGAAGGTAAAAGGAAACCAACGGAACCGGGGAGCGTTGAGGCTTGAGAGTGACCGCTCGCCCGGGCTAGCATTCCAGCTCACAGGGTGGTTAGGCTTCGACGTACGACGTAAACAGAAAGGACATCCACGCTGTCCCTATATGTCGCGCCTTTGCGGGTCGCCACCGCTCTTGGATCACTTTACTGCTTTCTCCCTACAGCCTACGTCCGCGGGACGTCATAGGGTTGATCATAACAGGTCCCATGAAGATCTCCGAAAAGACGCGAAGAGAAACCAGAAGGATTCTACTCGTTACCATTAAAGAAATCAATAACGTAAGTAATTATTTTAGCACGTTATAATTTTTACCCTTTTTTACCTACACGTAGATCCAGCCTCCCTTTCACAGTTCTCTTTCGTCGTTTAGAGGATATGTCTAACGTAGTACCTGCATATTTTTCCGACCCGAAGGACCAAACGTGAGTAAATAAATAATTAAAAACACATCTGAATAGGCTACATTACGGGCTACAATAACCTTGAGTCATTTATTTTACCGCGCTAAGACAGATCTTAGACACATACACCTATTCCGTGGGGCACGGGTGACTGTGACGAGGGTTCGACCCCAAATGAACCTTCAGGAACTGTAGGTGAGACAAATTGCCTCGATCAGGAACAACCGCTAATTGAACGGACCCATTGTGCCGTACTGAACTAGCTGCAAGGCATATTGTCTTCTCACTTTATGGCATTTGTACGTAACTACATATGTAGGTACATATAAACATAAGTAAACTAATAATTTTTATGCGCTTTTCTTCATTAGATATATAGAGTGATTCTTGTAGAAGATTTATATGTATAACTAGCTGTCCCGGCAAACATTTGTTTTGCCATAATAAGTTGCCTTTGTGCCCCGTGTATTGGGAGAAATACAAATGATAGATGCATAAAAAATAGATAGTAGCCGATTCTCAGACCTACTGAATACGCATATAAAATTTGGTAAATATCGGTAAAGCCGTTTCGGAGGAGTATGGCAACGAAAACTGTGACACGAGAATTTTATATATTAGATACATGTCGACACCACCTTTTAGTGCTACAATTTTTCACTTCATACATCCATAATACCCACGCCCAGCCCATTTCTCTCAGAGGTAGGGTATCTGGGAGCTTCACTTGTCACGAACTTGGCAAATCCGTTTCGCCGCCTCCACATTAAACTTGTACCAAACATACATACGTATACATATCCAAGTTCGCCGTATTCTGGTACTCAGTACGCCCCCATATGTACATCGCCAATCTGGTCGATTCTTTCATACATACACTCACGTCCACAGTGCTCAAAAAGGGGAGAACAGAACCGTAGAATTTTAGATAACATAATATTATTTTGTTAGAAATGACAATATAGGCCGTCAGTTATATCTTCTTTCAAACCGCAACTATCTCTGATCACACTATTACTTAACATGCACTATTCCATCAATACTACTCAATGAACGCACTATTACCTTACGCATCCTTATTGAGCAATGTGTCGAATGGCAAACAGAACTATTCCTCGCCTTTGTGGACATTGAAAAGTGGAGTGGAGCGAGTTGTGGTAAGTCTACGCAATAGGGGTATACCAGCCTGCATTGTCCGACTTATCCGAGCCTTATACGAAGGCAGTACATGTAGGGTGGTTCATAACAAAGAGCTTGAGACGCCCATACATAATTATAGCTGCTGGTAAAACAGGGTTGCCTTCTGTCGCCGCTTCTGTTTGTGATTCTACTGGAGGATGTCATGAGAAACGTAACTGCAACACCAAGAGGGTTAACATGGTACTCAAATCATCTGGAAGACCTTGACTACGCGGATGATATAGTGCTGATTTCTCCAGCTGTCCCCCAACTACTTTTTGGGGACTGAGATACCTACTACGTCCGTGGGAAAAACCCTGCTTCGACACCCCACATGTGATCCCCGGGTGGTGCAAACCAGGTATCATTCTGGTGGGAGGCTTCGGCCGCGGCTAGTTACCACCCACCGAACAAAACCATGCCGCCAAGTGGTTGGGTAACCCCATCCATGTTCATGCCTGTTCGGTGAAGCCTTTTAGCGAAACAGGTCAGGGTAGCATTTCCATTCAGTGATCAATAAGCGTTCTTGACTCGTTCATGGGAAGTCTCTGGTAGATCAGTCTTGGAGGTTAGCTGGATCCGAAGAAACGGTGATCCGCTGGCCGCCCGCAGACAGTTGGGGGCCCAAGTAGTGAACTAGCCACTCATGAAAGGCTGCCCCGCCATCTTGCGAAAAATCCCGAGATACGCCACCGTGCCGGTTCGCGAACCGGATAGAGGGAACGGTGTACATTTTCGGGGGGGTTCGGGCGTCCCAGCAGTCTCCAGTCTGGTTTCCCTATAGTGCTTTTCATGTGTGAGTTTCTCCTGCTGACGATCACTGAAACTCACCCCTCTTCTGTTTCGCTAGTACACCCCACACCTCCACATAATGAAGAAAAGGAACAGGAAAGGAACACATCTATGCCTGCGTCTAACGCTCGCACTCCGGAGATCAGGAGACGACCAGGCTCACAGAATACATCAGTGAGGCGGCTGATGCAGCTCAGCTAAGGTACCCCACAGCCCAGTTAGTGTTACTGGGGGACTTTAATTGTCATCACCAAGAATGGTTGTTCCCATACCAGTGCACTGACCACGCTGGGGGAGAGATGCGCAAACTTGCCTTATCGCATAACCTCACCCAGTTGGTCCGAGAGGCTACTAGGGTGCCGGATGTTGATACGCATACAGCCAATTGCTTGGACCTTCTGCTGACAACAGATCCAGACAGATACTCGGTTTCGGTATCTTCTCCATTAGGAAACTCCGACCATTGTCTGGTGAAATTTGTATCAGTGTACTACCCCCCCGACCCCAGCCCTAGAGGAACACGGCGGTTGTGGCGATACAAGTCAGCAGATTGGGATGAGATGCGGTCCTTTTTTGCATCTTATTCTTGGCAGCAGGTTTGTTTCTCCTCGGCTAACCCATCGGCATGCGCGGAGGCTTTGACGGGTGTTCTGCGTCAGGGTATGGAATACTATATCCCGTATTCTGATGCAGCGCATGGCGTCAAAGCTCAACCCTGGTTTGGGCCCCAATGCTTGCGCGCTGAGGCGCTCAAACACGAGGTCTACTTGGCCTGGGTTGCTACCCGTAATGCCCGGGCGTCGGACGTTAGCCTGAGGAAGAAAGCCTTCAACAAAGCTGCCAAGTCCTGCAAGAAGGTTATGCGGAAGGCTTGCTTCGATCACATTGGCCGTATAGGCGCCAAACTGGCTTCGTACCCTGCGGGTAGTAAAGTGTTTTGGTCGCTGGCAAAGGCGGTCGAGGCGAACTTCTGCAACCCCTCACTGCCTCCACTGCTGAAGTCTGACGGGTCACTTGCACACTCCGCCCAGGCCAAAGCAAATCTGCTTGCGTCATTATTTGCGGAATCTTCGCGTCATCTGCTGCATCATGCTGGTAACGCGGTACCTCCAACTACGAATGGCTATGGAGTGACGGCTATGCCCGAAATCCGCATTCGCCAAAAAGAGGTACGTAAAGCGTTGCGCGATCTAGACGTGAAAAAAGCCAGTGGCCCCGATGGTATTCCAGCTATTGTTCTGAGGACATGTGCGCCTGAATTGACTCCTGCCTTGACGCGCCTGTTTCGCCTCTCCTTGGGGGCCGGAAAATTACCAGACACTTGGAGGCTTGCCAATGTGCAACCTGTACCCAAAAAGGGTAGTCGTGCTGACCCTACCTGCTACAGACCTATCTCAGTCACCTCCATCCTCTGTAAGATGATGGAACGTGTACGGAATAGCAAGCTGCTAACGAATCTTGAAGCCAATGACCTCCTCTCTGACCGGCAATATGGCTTCCGCCGAAACCGGTCCACTGGGGACCTTCTTGCATGCGTCACGCACATCTGGAGTGAGACCTTGGAGAAACACGGGGAAACTTTAGCTGTCTCCCTGGATATCTCCAAGGCGTTTGATAGGGTCTGGCACGACAGTCTGATTAGCAAGCTTCCGTCGTTTGGACTGCCTGTTGGTTTCTGCGCGTGGTTGGCTGATTTCCTGAGGGAACGATCGCACCGAGTAGTCACAGATGGCTGCTCGTCCGATCTAATGGCAATTAATGCCGGGGTACCTCAGGGTTCTGTTCTCTCTGCAACACTTTTCTTGCTGCATATAAACGATCTGCTGAAACCCGGTATCTATGGGTACGCAGACGACAGCACTGTTGTGGAGAGTTTTTGTTTTATATTTATACTAGTGGACACCCCGCGATTTCATTCGCGGAATTTCAGTATTTCATACAAACTATAACGCCCTCTACTTACTATAGCGACGCGACCGACAGGATCGGGGTAAAAAGTATCCTATGTCCTCTCCCGGTTCTAAGCTACCTCCCCGCAAATTTTCAACCAAACCGGTTCAGCCGTTCTTGAGTTATAAATGGAGTAACTAACACGACTTTCTTTGATATATATAGATATAGATTTTTATTTTTACTAATGTCTATACATAGTGTTACGCCCCGGGGTCGAGAAACAACGGCTAGAATGCCGTAGAGGTCCGTCGAACATTCGAGAGGCCTAAGGAACATTCCAGTATCCAAGTCGACGCATACAAACCACTACACAGTGCCTATATGCGTCAGAATGTAGTAGAAGGATCTCGAAAGCTCGAGAATAGTGTGGTATATTTCGGAAGCCACAAGTACACAAGTACTTACCTTACCTCGCCACAAGTAGGTATAAACCTACTTACCTACTGTTGGGTGTAGGTATAAACACGCGAGCCGGCCGACGACGCGACGGTTAGGTATTTAATTATTATTATTATTAGAAGTCGACTCGAGAAAGTACCTGAAGCTACTCGAATGTTCTGGATTGTGTACCGTGGGTATATAAAGAGCGACGATCGAGTCGGCAGGACAGTTTCAACTAAACAGCGATACAGTGAAGATCAAGAGAGAAAATTAAAGAGAGTTAACAAGTGATTGTGTGATTGTAAAAGTGTTTATTAGCGGTTTTAGTTTAACGATTGTAATTAGTTTGTGTAGTTAGTGCCGGAATAAAGTGTAATTCTTGATTTTCGTAATAGTGTCATTTTTCTATCGGTACCCACCCCCCACGTACGTAACAATAATATACTCTCACAATCACAGTGTCTAACAGCAGCGAACATTTTGTTTAACATCATTACGAATTGGGTACACAAACCTTTAATGTATTGCATGTTTTGTTAATAAATAAATAAATTTTGATACTATAAATTAAATAAAATGAGAACATAAACAAGCCATTGCAAATTTGTATTTCATCGCTTCCCGCGCAACATTTAATTCATGCTGTAATGACAAGATTGACATGTTGAAGAATGTTTAGTAGGAAGGAAGACGCAAAAGATGTCAAAAAATAATGTGAGCTGTCAGTCTTCTGCCAACAAACCACAAAAGAAACTGTGACTGGCTGTGGTTACTGGGTTACTGAATATTATTTTTGTTTATTAGTTTTTTGCCCAGTTCCTAAGCGAAATAGGAGATAATAGTTTAATTTAAAGAATAACGAGCAATATAGAACATAAGATAAATTTAACTTGATTCCTTTTTGAATTGCCGCATAACCTAAGTCCGAGAGCAACTATAATAAGAACATCGGCACAACGTCGAAGGAACTTTCAATACGAATTTACCAAATGCACCATCATAATAATGGGGAGTGACTTGTACATTGCTGTTGTGTGTTCTTCAAACATGAACCGTAGTATGGAGGCACATGCATTCCTTATGAAAAAGGGTTTCAGAGTGAAATCATTTGGGACAGGTGAAAAAGTTAAGTTGCCTGGTGCATCTGCTGATCGACCTAATTGCTACGAGTTTGGTGTACCCTATGACGACATATACAATGATTTATTAGACAAAGACAAAGCATATTATACACAAAATGGACTTTTACACATGTTAGATAGAAACAGAAGAATTAAACCATGCCCAGAAAGGTTTCAAACAGCGAATGACAGATTTGATGTTATTGTTTCTTGTGAAGAGAGAGTTTATGACCAAATCATTGAATGGTTCAACTCAAGAAAAGCTACATACAATCAACCAGTCCATGTAATTAATATAGACATTCAAGATAATCACGAAGAAGCAACAATTGGTGCATTTCTCATAAGTGACATGATTGCCATTATGGCACAAAGCACTGATTTGGATAATGATATTGATGAACTACTCCATGACTTTGAAGCAAAATGCTCACGTTCTATATTAAATAGTGTAATGTTTTATTAGTATTTTATACAATTTTGTAACAATGAATTAGTATCGACTACAAATACAGAGAAATGTATAAAACTGACACTTCACAAAGAAATTGTAAATGAAGGGTAAAGGAAGTACTCTTGAGTGTTACAAATCACTACACAAAAATAATCTAAAGACTGATAATTAAAGTCTTGTAAAGTTTATGTTTTATAGAAGAAATTACTTGTGTAAGGGATACCTATTATGAGTTACAAATAAACATAATTCTGACAAAAGTGGTCATAAAATTAATGCAATAACTGTATTTGGTAGTGCCTCCTCATTCAATTAAAAAAAATCCTATAAAAATGTTGTAAATAATAACATAAGTAATGACATGACAATCTATTGTCATGTTATAGTGATCCCACACAGGTGTTGAGTCCATGGAATATATATATATATATATTTTTATAGTGACTTGTGCACTATGTTGCTTGTAAAAGGTACCGGAACAAATGGTCTTAGTAACATTGTTGGTCTCATCAATAAGAACAACTTTTACTTTGGTGAGAATGCAGGGAACAGAAATAAAAATATTTTGTAAGAACAAAAATGGATTTATTTTTCATTTTCCTGCATTCTTGCCTTAGTCGAAGTGGATCATATTGACAAGCCAATGTTTCTAAAATCATTTCTTTGGGTACCTTTTACACTCAGTATTGTATCTCCCTTGCTGTACTTAATAAATTGTGTTTTGTTACATTACGAGAATATCCATGTGGCATTTCCTTTGTTCCGAGTTCTTTTTTTTCTATATTTAAGATTTTATTAATGGTAGTCATAAAAATATTTACTTAGAAAGTTAAAGCACTTGGGATAGTACTTTAATTGTCTAAGAAAATATATTTTAATTCTGACAAGTAATGATAAAATTTCTGCTAAGTTATAAATTTATAAAAAAGACATACTTTTCTAATTATTATATTTATATAAATAAGTTATCACATTATCACTATCTCCATAAGCCTCCTTTCATCCATTTTATCTGGCCTGACATTTTGTTGAAGCATATATGTATTTACCTAACTACACTGCATCCCAAGGTTGTTCCACATCTAGAATAAGGTAGGTAGGTTCTTTATTTGAATATTACAGATCGAATATCTTACCAAGATATTTATGGTATAGGAGTGGAAGATTTGCGGAGAGGCATTTGCCCAGCAGTGGGAATCAAGTCAGACTGTAAAAAAAATGGTATAAACCACTTCCTGACAGGTATGTCTATACTAATATTATAAAGCTGAAGAGTTTGTTTGAACGCGCTAATCTCAGGAACTACTGGTTCGAATCGAAAAATTATTTTTGTGCTGAATAGACCATTTATCGATGAAGGCTTTAGGCTATAAAACATCACGCTGCAACTATTAGGAGCAAAGAAAATGGAAAATGTGACAAAAACGGGAAAAAAATTTCATCCTTGTGGCTTTCGTTGCGTGCGCTGCGAAAACTGTTCAATATAGCAAAGATAGTAGGAAAGAATTATTCCTCTTGAAAGGATCTAAAAAAATGTTCGCGGCAGTATATGTCTATCTTTTAAGATAAACTTACTAGAATCGTTTTTATGGCAATCAAATTTGGTCGAAATTAATGCATTAGTTGTTATCTCTATTGGGTACTATATGAAAATGAATTGATGTTCGTTAGTCTCGCTAAAACTCGAGAACGGCTGGACCGATTTGGCTAATTAAAGTCTTGAATTACACGTGGAAGGTTAAAAGTTGTATTTCTTCCAATACACGAGGTGCAAAGGCGACTTCATATGGCAAAACAAATGTTTGCAGGGGACAGCTTGTTTAGTATATGTACACACATCAAAAGGGTCTAGGGATCAAGTACATTTTAGAAAATTGCGATCAAGAATATATATTTTTACAAAAACTGAATTCATTCATAATTAATTCAAAATGTGGTGATAAGTCATTGACACAGGCATGGGGAATTAGTTAGGAGACCAATCCAGAAGATTAGATTTGAAGGCTGACGAAGGTCCTGTGTTTTGTGGGTATTAGATAGGTATATTTCGTAAAGACAAGTTACCTATTACATATGTGTCAATCCGTGGGGATACGGCCTACCTTGTAAAAGCCAGTGCACGCCACTGGGTATATGCATTGTGATGTATCGGGAAATTTAACTAGTTCTACGATATAATGATATTGTGGACAGCAGTGAAGCGTGGAGGCTGCTGAGCCAGCGCGGCGGACCCAGCCATACTGACAGATTCGCCGTGTCGAGACGAAACGGCGAGGACGTGGCGACCGCGTTGTCCCAGCAATTCCGAGCATAAGAATATTCTTATAAGTGTGAGGTTATCCCTTGCCTATCTTAAGAGGCGACTGAAAGGCGCGAGGGCGGGGTGACGGCACCACCGTGACTCAAATACCGCCGTCATTATGGTCGAGAAGGGTACGTCGTCCGCCCCTCATCCCGGAGATGGCCGGGGGAGCCTAGCGCAGGTGGCGCCACCTTCGGATGTAGTGGCTCAGGTCGATCCTGACATTGAAACCTGTTTCAGAATCACAGTCCCCACAAGTGATACAAAGTACAACAACGTTGTATCCTTTCGAAATAGGATTCCTAACTCTTCTCTTAATAGGATTTATTTTTTGTGACGGAGAAATTTTGATGTTTTAGGAGATTCTATGATGATTACCTATTTAAATTTTTCCATACAAACGCAGTAGTAGGACTAGTAGGATAACCAAAATTTTAGGTTTTATGTAGGAAGAATAAATAATATGTTTTAAGGTTGGGTTGGTGATACTGCAAACTCGTAGGTATTTCGATCGATTGAAGACGGTGGTGAGGAATGCCATTGTCATTGTTTTATTTACGGCTGGATATCTAGTCCTTGTACCAGGCTGCGACGAAGACCCCCGAAAAGGGTATTTGAGATGACCAATTACCAAACAACAAACAGTTCAATAGCGCGATAACGTACGATGTGTTGACTGTGTTGTGAACCCAGCCAGAAAGAGGGTTATGAGTGGAACCTGTATGTAGAATTGTCAGTCTAGCATTTGCCTGCCAAGAATCTGGTCCACACCAAATTGAAACTCGTGTGAATGTTCAAACATCAAGTTTATTTTTTTTCTTGTAACAACTGTACATTATTGATATAAAACTGATAGACCACTTTTTTTGCCGACCGACTGTACTTCTTCTGTTCACCTACTATGTCAAGTACATTCTAAAAGCTGAACTGAACTGGCGAGAAAATAGGTATACGTAGAATCATTTTTTAAGGAAACGCGCACTGACATGATATTAAATGTTCCTTGATCTAAAGATTATTGTAAAACAGGATGGTACTCTTGCACACACAGTCTATAGAAAACCCACTCACACGGACAGGTATCTTCATGCTTCTTCTCACCACCATCCACGACACCTGGAGTCTGTTGTAACTTCGCTTACAAACAGAGCCCATGACCTATGCGACCCTGAATACTTACAGAGTGAACTACATCATGTTCAGGAGGTACTGAAACGCAATGGATACACGAAGGTGAGAAGACCCAGGCGTGCCAAGAAGCAAAAACCTTTGGAAGCGAGTCGGCAACCAGCATTTATGCCTTATGTGAAAGGGATTACGGATAAAATTGGAACAGTACTACAGAAATACTCCATCAAGACTGTATATACACCGTTGTCCAAAGTAGCAAAACATATGCGCACTCCAAAGGATACCATTCCATTTAGCTCGCCTGGAGTGTACAAGGTTGACTGCAGCTGTGGTAGTTCCTATATTGGCCAGACAAAACGCAGTATAGCGGAGAGGACCAAGGAGCACATTGCAGCTGTAAAGAATAGACAGATCTATAAATCCGCGATAGCTGAACATCTCCTTGAGAGCGGGCCAAACCACTGGATAGAACTTCACGATCCGAAAATCCTATCAACAGAACGCCGATATTATCCCAGAATTGTGCGTGAAGCGATAGAGATAGATAAATACCCCAATTTCAACCGAGAGGACGGGTATAAATTATCATCGACGTGGAAACCAGTGCTGAACAAAATTAAACCTCCCGCGGAAAACAGATCAACTTGTACAGCTGATGTCGTTAGTGTAACGTGTCGAAACAGTGACTTTTTGAGGGTAGTTCCGGATTCGCAGCCAACCAGTGAACGACGCCGCCGCCGTACTCCAGTCAGCTCGCGACCACGACACATGTAACTGTGTCGAAACGTCGGGCAAACAACGAAGGTAAGCTGAATGCTTGTCTTTGATTAATCTTCGCGCTATAATACCCGTTTTAAACATTTAATATTAGGTATACGTAGATACAATCAAGTACCTACATACTGATGGAGCGTAACACTTCCGGAGTTTAAAAAAAGTGGGTACACATAGCTGGCAAATATGGTCATAGTTTGACATTTAATCTGTGGAAATATTGACAATCCAGCCATTTAAAAAACCGAAAGTATAACGCTCTGGCAGCAAACACAACCTTGATTGTGCCAAAGAAATAACTTAGACATGACCCGTGTTAAATATGATTTATTTTTTCTATGTAAGTTCTTCTTCTACAAACTTATTGCTGAATCACAATAATAATAATTGCCATATTTCCGTCCATTTCAATTACGTACTTAGTTAATATTTCACATAATCACTGTATAATAGGATTGTGGTTTCTTAAAGACGAATAAGAAGTTTTTCGAAGACAAAATTAATCTAAATTAGCAAATTTTTTGAAAACGTTCATACGTTAAGCCTACACTTCGGAAACTTATTTATGTGTTCAGATAGATAGGGCATTCTTGTAATCACGTTTTTTATATAAGACTTGGTCATAGGAAATAAATGTCTTTTTGGTTGTAAGATTATGTGTTCACTTTCACATTAGTTCATTGAAAATATCATCTTTAGTCTCGAAATATCTCGACAGTCTTATTTCTGCGTATCTGAAACAGATTAAAGAAAATTGTATTAATGTTATAGGTATGTAAATGAAATGCAAATACCTATACGAGTAGGTATAGGATGTAAGTAAGATTATTCCACGTCATATAACACACCTCAATCACACAAATTGAAATGTAAATATTTAATTATAGTCGGCGTCAGCTAAAAAGCAAATTCTGACACATTGATAAATCCATGAACAATTTTTAGAATGGATGTGACTGACAACCAAATGTATGGCAATGACATTTGTATCTCAGCGTTGCACATCCTATTGCTTCTTAGCTCGTTGTCATCAATTTATAGAGATGTGATTTTTTTTGTTCATGAATCGAAGTGACAACGTTTCGATTATACAGTTATATGCAAAATAAATATAATATAGAGCGTCTGTGGTCCAGTTGGTCGGACCCTTGACTTGTAACCGGGAGGTCCCGGGTTCGAGTCCGGCTACGGAACGTGTACCAATGGGACTCTTTTTCAGACCTATGTACGCAACGCAACGCTCGTACGGTGAAAGACAACATCGTGATGAAACCCGCACACCACAAGGTGTGTGAACCCTATAACGGCGATGGGCTCACCCCCTGTAACGTTTTCTTTAGCAAGTGCCTCTGCCTACCCCTCTTTGGGATTAAAGGCGTGAAGTGTATTTTTTATTTTATTTAAATATAATAAGCTCTACAGCACGTATTATGAACGGCTAACAAATAGGTTTCATCTTGTCGTAACCTTAAATGCATTGTCTGTTGCTCATAAAATATTTATGACGACTATAATTTATGGTACCAAAACATTTCATAAATCGATTCTAAAATAAATCGAATCTTTCACATATTGTACAACACTATCAGTCCAGGTCACGCATGTCAATCGACCTGTCAAAATTTGCTTCTTACGTGACGCCGACTAGAGTTACCTAATTCACCGTGTGGTGACGGCATAGAATACATGTATCACCACCCCAGCTCCCACATTTCCCGTCAGTGGGGGTCGTAAGAGGCGACCGCGAGAACCATCCAGAGGACGGGCAGCAGCGCTCTTAAACAACACTACTGCGACCGCCAACCCGTCTGCCAAGCGTGGCGATTATTGGCATTTTCCCCCAAATTATTATGGAAATTATTGGGGACACTCGTCCAGATGATGTAATTCAATTTTGCGTTCTACCAACTACTATATACATACTAGTATTTCCCAAAATGCGAAATCTCAGAACATGCAAACTTTACGAAGTTAGCTTAGCTTTTCGAATCGGCCACCTGTACCTGTCTTCTAAATACAAAGGCACTTAATACGTTTGATTTTATCACAAGAAACCTCGGACCATCGCACCACACGTCGCATTTGCCTAAAAGTGACCACAGAGTGCATTCTGGGAAGTGTTCGTAAAAGAAACCCATCGTCTATGGGACCAGGTGACCACTACGAGAGTTCGCATTTTGGCCGTTTTAATAATAGAAATTAACAGTTCCTCCCAAGTAGACGCCCAACTTCGAAAGGATCTTTTCATACATGCACATCAAATGTCTTAGCTTCAACATCAAAATCACTAAAGTACCTAAAATGTGTGCGGGAAGTTGGATTCATACCGGTGACGCTTGGCTTAGAGGCAGAAGCCCTGACCGCTTGGCCAAACCACTCGTTAATATACAATGTATACTTATATTATAAAGCTAAAGAGTGTGTTTGTTTGTTTGTTTGAACGCGCTAATCTCAGGAACTACTGGTTTGAATTGAAAAAATATTTTTGGGTTGAATAGACCATTTATCGAGCAAGGCTTTAGGCTATATAACATCACACTGCAAGTATTAGGTGCGGAGAAATAATTGAAAATGTGAAGAAAACGGGGAAAATTATTCATCCTTGAGGGCTTCCGTTGCGTGTGTTGCGAAAATAATGTAAGTATATTGGCGAAACAATGTTTGCCGGAGCAGCTATCTAAATATATAAAATGAAAAGCTGACTGACTGACATATCAACGCACAGCCGTAGGCACTTGAAATTTGGAACGGGCGTAGCTTAGGTAGGTAGAGTTGCACTAAGAAAGGAATTCCAGAAATCCCCACGGGAACAGGAAAATATTTTTGTATGAAAAATCTAAACCGCTCAAGTTAGACGCTTGAAATTTGGGATGCAATGGAATCGCGGGGCGTCCACTAGTCAATTACATAAAATGGCAATAATTCATCAATAGTTGGCTTGTTTACAACTATCGTACTATAGAGTTATCATTCGCCTGATAAGCATTTAAGGTCAAACATTTTGTATTATTTTTAACACTCCTTACGCCAACTACAAAACTGTTCGTATTTTTTACATATTTCTAAGCGCTTTTTGTAGAACTGTTAGAATGGAAACATTTCAGATTGTATACGTCATACATAATGGAATAATACTACAGTGATGCACCCAGCCTCATAGAGAGAATTATTTAATTTATTTAAAAAAGTTATTACGTTATTTAGTTCATGCTTCTTGCTAACACTTGTCAGTATCTTCAGCTCTTAACGAATTTACTTAAACAAAACGTACACATATTTTTATCAGTCAAAAGACTATCTTCTATATCGTCTATCTCTACTATATTTGACCGTGCGACAGTTTGCTTAGTGTGAAATCGTTATTTACTTTGTATTATTACCTATGTTACCAACTGGCGTCAGCGACGTGTTTTATATGTATAGCTGGGATTCCAATCTCGGCTTGCATGTAGTACTAAGCAGACTATATTCAGAATATACACTGTGGCTATACAATGTCAAAATAAAATTACTAGCGAGAATCACTCGGCCCATAATACTAAACAACTTTCCCCAAGTTGTCATGTGAAAAATAAAAATAAATACCTATTACTACACTACTACTATAGACTATTATACAAAGAGGCATTTTTTTTTACATTTTTGACATAGGGTCAATTGGCGAAAATTGTTTGGTATCATGAGTGACTAATTCGAGTTTCGCAATCGATTTTTATTTAACAACGATTTTTATTCGTCTTCATAATTTACTACCGCGGTTCATTGCAACACTACGGCTCGTCATAGGAAAGTCAAACTTTATCACCCTTACCAATAAACGTTACCCGTATGAACAGGATAGTGATGAGTATGAATGTGGAAGCATACAAGGTAAGAGGAAGACCAAAGAAGGTATGGATGGACTGTGAGAAAAATGATATTTGCGTGAAAGGGTGCGCTACACAGATGACGACTGACAGAGATGAACGGCGAAAGGAAACGTGTTGCGCCGAGGCCGATAGGGTTCACACACCTTGTGGTGTGTGGGTTTCATCACGATGTTGTCCTTCACCGAACGAACGTTGCGTTGCGTACATAGGCTCTGAAAAAGAGTCCCATTGGTACACGACCAGTAGCCGGACTCGAACCCGGGACCTCCCGGTTACAAGTCAAGTATCCGGCCAACTGGACCACAGACGCTCACATACAAATTACAACATAAGCTGAGCTTGACGTAATGACAGAATAGGTAAACCGCGTTTATTGCCGTATAAGTTACGAAAATTATGTAACTCTTACCTGCCAAAGTCGAAATCAATATGCGAGTGTTCGTATTGAACTAATGACCATATTCCCCAAAGGAAGTGTGAAGCTAGGGTCATGTGTTCCACTTCTTGACACACACGCTCGACATCGTCGTTTGTTACCTCCTCCGTATTAGAAAATTCAGACAAGTATGTCTTTATCCAATTCATACGGAAACTCTTATTAGGATATTTGTCGTAATCTATGTCATCAATGGATAATCCTGAAAAGGTAAGACATTACGTTATATAATAAAACTAGCAAACCCGGCGAACTGAACACAAAACCGTGGAAATCGGTTCGTGTGTTCTGGAGTTATAGCGTCAGGGAGGAAAACCCGACTTATTTTTATATAGTAGATAACACTAAAACCTATGTAGTATAACGTTTTGGGACTAAAAGGCATAAGTACCCAGCTAGTTTTAAAGAGCAGGAAGTGTTTCGCTTCGATAGCCCTTAACTGTCATCATCATTATTTCATCCCATATATGTCCACTGTTAGACCTAGGTCTCCCCAAATTTGTCTCACAGCGATCGGTCTTATGCCTTCCTCCGCAAATTCAAAACCGCCGTCTTAACCTTGTTGGAGGTTGCGTTTTACACCAACACGTCGCGCTTTTCCATTCGTGGCCACCCCTCGAGGACTCCCATACCCATTGGCCATTAATCCTACGATCGATAAGCCCTTGGCACTTCATATTTGCAATCCGATGAGCTATGTCGCTGAGTTTCGTTCTTATGCGGATCTCTTCATTCATGATATGTTCGCGCAGATAAACCCCGAGCATAGCCCGTTCCATTGCTCGCTGGACGGTTGGTGGTTGATACGTTTTAAAAATATATGTTTGGTTCATCAAAACGACTAAAAACAGGAACTAGTGTGTGGTAAGTTTGACGTGTCTGTCTGGTGGCATCATAACTCTCGAACTAATAAAGCTATAACAATTATTTTTTTTTGTTCGAAAGCCGATTTGATCGATCGTGTTCTTAGCTATGTACTAGTGTTCTAGTACCTGTTTTTAGTCGTAGTACCTGTGAGTAATAACTGAAAATGTCGCATAAATCACAAATACAAGACAATAAGAATGCACTCACCAACAAATTCATTGAAATGGTTCGCTAAATCAAACGCTTGGTAATTGGGTGCCGTATACTCGTAGTCTATGAAAGAAACTTTGCCTTCGTCCCGGTTGTAAATGACGTTGCCCAGGAGCAAGTCGTTGTGTGCCAGGACAATCGGGCTTCTGGACTTTGACAAGTGTGTTCTGAGACGCTCGAAATCCATCCGTAAGTTTGTAACAGAGCCGAAACTCTTTACGAATCTGCGAAAATGTTTTATTAAAAATGAAAAACACACAAATAGACATTATTTATTGCGTTCTAAGAATGGTTATATTCTTACCCTACGTTTCCACCAGCCAAACATTCACAATAAAACATGGTTTATATCAGTTCACCAAGCGTATTTAACCCAACGTGACAGGGGGTGAGCCCATCGCCGTTATAGGGTTCACACACCTTGTGGTGTGCGGGTTTCATCACGATGTTGTCCTTCACCGTACGAGTGTTGCGTTGCGTACATAGGCTCCGAAAAAGAGTCCCATTGGTACACGTCCAGTAGCCGGACTCGAACCCGCGACCTCCCGGTTACAAGTCAAGTATCCGACCAACTGGACTACAGACGCTCTTTTTTATCACTATAAACAAGCGTTTGATCACCATCCTGCCTGACGTTAAGCAGCGATGCGGTCTACGATGGAGCCCACTTGTTCAGTAGGTACCTATTCACCCCGTTTGGTTCGCGTAAATGGCAAATCCACCTGGTATGGATATAAAGTCGCACAGCGTGCTATGGAAAGGGTTATGCTCGGCGTTTCTCTGAAGGATCGAATCAGAAATGAAGTGATCCGACAGAGAACCAAAGTCATCGACATAACTCATCGTTTTAGCAAGCTGAAGTGACAGTGGGCCGGCCATATTAGCCGTAGAACCGCCCTCAGGCAAGGTGGACTGATGATATACGCAAGATGGCTGGCAGAAGCTGGATGCGAGAAGCCGAAAACAGATCACAGTGGCGTGCAATTGGAGAGGCCTATGTCCAGCAGTGGACAAGTATGGGCTGATGATGATGATGATGATGGATATAACGAATTCAGCCATGCACACCGGTTGCCGCTGCGATGCCAGAGCGATACAACTGCGAGATGTACTTAGCAGACTCAAGACCCGAGGGTCCCCTGATCACCAGACCTAATGTCAAACATGTTCTATAATGAATGTTTGGCCGGTGCGTGAAAATGTAGGTCTACAACTGTTTATGCTGTACTGTTCTATAAATACATATCCTATTTCAAGCATAACGTTTGTCGTCTAATGCAGTGAATTGACAGCCGATTACAAATAAGCCAATCATCGGTTTGTCCATTTCATTTTAATTTTTCATTCATCATGTAATTGCGAGAATTATTTTGATGCAAAATGTAGATCATTAGAAGTCGGAATTAGAAATAAAGTAGGAATTGTATGGTCGATAGGGGCAACGCACAGAAACGAAAAAAAAATTACTTCTTAACACAAAATTCAGTATCATATCGCATTAAATGTGCTGACACTCAATATCTAATCGTTTTATAATTTTGGATTTATGGTCTCACGATTAAAGTCTTAGCCTATATTTACCTTTTCTGTTTAACAGGTTCACTGAACGGCTCCGGTAACAAGCGAAGGAATTGTTCTATCTTATCCCAAATCATTGGCTCCTTTGGTAACTGGAACAAAAGATAGCTCAGTAAATACTTAATACAATTAAGGATTTATGGAACAGGTGGTAGTTACATATCATATCTATAGGTTATATATATATCATATCTCTGTTGCACGCCCCATCCTGTATACCAATACAGGGTGGGGCGTGCAACAGAGGTAAAATCTTTGAGAATACATTTTCAATTAGAACTATTAATATTCTAGTGTTAGGCGTTCAAAATAGAACAAAAAGGGCGGACCCCAGGCGGGTTTCGATAATTCTTTCACAATCTTAATGCTACATCCCTGAGTTACATCTATCCCGAAAGGACATGGCCAGTTTTGCCTCAGGCATGTATGAGAACCAACTATGAGTAATCACTTTTATAAAATAAGACAATATTATCACGTATAGCATGTCTTGAACTTCGGAGATTTTAAAAATAAAGTGTAGTTTATAATTTGATATTCATGTTTACGGTGTATCTTACAAACGATTCTAAAAAGAAAGAATTGAACGCCCCATATGTTTTCTCTCCCTCATTATATATTTATTTTGTATGTGAATTTAAATTATGTCGTTTAATGTAAGTGTTGTTTATGTATGTGTCTTTTTTTGTATTGTGTATGATTATTTATATGTATGTGACGTATTTAGTTCCATTATTGTATTTTAATTCTTTGTGTTTTTTTTGTTTACTTTCTCTACTGCACACAGAACTTTTTACCACAACTTGGGTTGACTGGTAGAAAATGCCTTAGCATTAAGTCAGCCAATTGTATTATTCTGCAATAAAGATTTTAAAATAAATAAATAAATATATTTAGATAGCGATAGGCATTACTATTGTAGGTATACGTTCTAAACAACTTGTCTACAATGTTTACCTGAATGTCACACCCACACATTTCAAAAGATAACATTAGGTTAAACTTCTCCGAGTCACGTCGTGTCATCCTATGTATACTTAGTCATGTAAATATCGTAGAACGTTTACACTGTTGTCGTCTATCTATTGTAATATTTTATAGAGGAAACTTTTGTATGTAAGTAATACAAACAGAATAGGCTCCGAATACAACTTAACAGTCCCCAGATTAAATAGGCTGTACTATATTTAATAACAGATAAGAAAAGCCCCGTATTCACTATAAGTAGTTGAGCAACATTATTGACACAATATGTTGCAGATTCGACTTCTGCTAGTTGCCATGTTGTCGCACCGCGAGAGGCAACTATGCAACTTGTTGCATCAACATTGTTGCTTAATTCTTTCATAATACATAAAAGATATTCTAACTTGATCGCAGCAGAGTAAAATATTGTGGTGGCTGTACCACTGAGCTGAGAATATTATTATGTATAACCATAGATGAGGCAGAAAGTAGGTAGTCGAAGGGCAATTTAAATGCCCAAAATATAAATACCTACCTAAGAATCCGTGTCTAACACTTAATGGGACCACATAATGTGTTATTATAACTAACTAACTACTAGCTATAAATATACCTAAGTTAAAACAGATGGCAATCGTACAATGTTTGAAAACGTCAATAGTTACCTATTCGGCCTTCACAATAACAACCTGCAACGACCTTAGAATGTTGTAGCGGTAAACAACTACACTCGTGAACAAAAATTCCGGGTCACATAGACATACTTATAACTAAAATAAATTATATAATTCTGAAAGTAGTCATATTCAATACAAGACAACAATTTATACATGAACAATATAGAGGAGAATCGGTTTCGCAGTGGAAACTATCCCCAGAGATGCAACATACCAAAGCCCTCATAAAATTCTATAACAAGGCAGCAAAATATTCCGGGATATTCCCACCCACTTTCCCACCACTGGTTAGAGCCAGGATCTACAGCGGCATCCAGAATAGACAAGAGCTCAATCAGTGACGACTGGGCTAGATCCCGGGGGGGCTAGCCTTCTGTCTTGGATCCCACATACTTATTAAACTAAAGACGGTATAGAAATAAGAAGAAAAAATACATATATGCGCTGCATTGCAATGCATACAAAAATGATTTTTTTTTTTGACTTCCCTAACCTAAATAGTTGGAGACAGCATTATTACAATCGAAGTGAATGCGGAGGACGGTAGCAAAATATGCTATCGAATTAAGCTGTCACAATTTACGCATCCTGTTGAGAACCTTAACGGTACATTTTTGTTTGAACAAGCACATGTGGGCATCCGATACACACACTTCTGTGTGTCTGTCGATGAAACGCCCATACCTTCTGAGTATGGACCCCTGATGCACAAACGATCCACACATCTGGGAAAACATATTATATTCTCGTCGGATGAGGTGGTGAATCTCAGTACCAAAAAAAGTGCTTTCTTTTATAAAGGCGCTCAAAATTGATACTGCACTATAAAATACTGACTAGGCCATGACAATAGACCAGCAATGGTCGCAGTGATACTGGGTACAAAAAGGCCCTGCAGAGCCTCACAACAAATAAAAAACAATAGGTACTTTATGACTTTTATTTTCGATATTTTATTGTCCTAACAAAATATACATCGTACATCGTAGATCACATCGCTGCTTAACATCAGGCAGGATGGTGATCAAACGCTTGTTCATAGTGATATAAAAAAAATCTCCCCGATCGGTTATTTAGATGTACACAAAATCATGCGTGGCCCGGATATTTTTCTCACGAGTGTAGTTTATATTACGGACCAAAGAACACTGCAGAAGGTAGAAAACTCAACGGATTGGTCACACAGTCTCAGAGAAGACAATGCAACATTGCGACGGACAAAAGTCATGTAATTGTACCTATTTCGAATTGCAGAATACTTAATTATCCGCCTCTGCCTTCCACGCTATGGAATTATTGTACTTTTTTAGTTTTCTAACCGTATAAATGTATCTGTATTTATGCTTTAGATGCATACCTACAGCTAACAGTGACGAACTTCATATTGCCGAAAATGTCGTTTTATTGTGTTCAAACATTTAATCAGTAATCATAAACTCGATATTTTTGTTCCTAGATGATGATCTGTGATATAAAAGTTGTTACATACAAAAAATATAATTTTAACATACCTACTGATTTGCTACTAAGGATAACTTAAATAAGAAAATTAAAAACTATTTTAACTCGAATACCATACTATGAAAAATATACATGGGCGAAAAGTTTCTTAGTTTTAATAAAAACTTCTTTAATAACAATTCCAATAAAGTACTTATAACAAGTAGCTATTTGTAACTAAATGAAAAAAAATACACTTCACGCCTTTTAATCCCCAAGCGGGGTAGGCAGAGGCACTTGCTTAATAAGGAAATGCCCACGGTTCACCAAGCGTATTTAACCCAACGTGACAGGGGGTGAGCCCATCGCCGTTATAGGGTTCACACACCTTGTGGTGTGCGGGTTTCATCACGATGTTGTCCTTCACCGTACGAGCGTTGCGTTGCGTACATAGGCTCTGAAAAAGAGTCCCATTGGTACACATCCAGTAGCCGGACTCGAACCCACGACCTCCCGGTTACAAGTCAAGTATCCAACCAACTGGACCACAGACGCTCCTTAACTCCTAACTAAATGACTACGAAAAACACGTTTTTTTCATTGCATCCATCCGTTATTGCGGGCCACCCTGTATAATATTATGACAATGAAATGAAAAGGATGTAGAGGAGAGAGACAAGAACAGATCTGTTACTTCTGTTCACAAAGCGGTGACAAAAAGATCGACATTCCAATCGATCGATCACTCGTAGCCCATGATCCCAACTGATCATCAAGTCACAATGAGCTTGAGAGTTTAAAAACATTAACGACGGAGCTGACTTCTTTCCGGAACAGATTTCCTCTATGGAGGTAGATAATAGCTATACAAACCGAATTAAATAAGAACAAGCACACCCCAAGTCTTCCTGCGCAAGCATTTTGGACAACTGGGATAAACATTAGGCCAAAGAAGATATAAGATATCTCAAATGGAGTTCACAGGTCTAGCCTGGTCCTTTTGAAAGTTCAGCATGGACAAAAGCACTAAGCACTGGTCGGGTGATACAGATGATGATCAGTTTCTGCTTGGTTCTTCTAGCCAGTAAAAGAATTCAAACCAGGGACATTTACTTATGTTTTTAAAATCATACATGACGTTTGTGTTATACTACTGTATGTAATAAGACAACAATGAAATAAACACATTTGATTTTTTTGCAATACCACACACACCCATATATTAATATTCATATTGTTACTAGTGGACTTGACAGACATTGTCCTGTCTTAACTAATAATATGAACATCTAGTGTGGTCTGTGCCCAGCAGTGGATGTCATTTTTTTTCTTTCAAAAGAACCTTCTGCTGTCAGTAATAAGCACAACAAAGAAAGAATTAGAGAAATCGGTCCACCTGTTCCGGAGTTATGCTGTGACAACGAAAAGTGGCTTTTTTATATATAAAATTAATATAATAAAATTATCATTGGTAAAAATATGACTGAAGTGTAAACAGAATTATTAATGTACCGTTAATAACCAGAATTAATATCTTTGCAAGATATTAATTCTGGAGATCTAGGTACTTGTATACTTACATTTGCAGGTATTTCTACTTTATGCATTTTTGCCATTTGCTTAGCGACTAGAGGCCATATATGACTGTCTATTACCGTCTCTGGATTTAATGTACATCCTGGACAGTATTGGTATACCAGCCCATTTTCAAATACTGCATACACATTAGGTGCTAATCCAACAGCATTAAGACATTTTAGGTTTCTGAAAGAAAGAAAAAACATCACAGTACAAAATTTATGTACAATATACGTAAATACAGATGATAATGCTAAATAAATCCTTTTTAAGTCTCACACACAGTTATCTAGTTAACACATTTGAAAAAAACTGAATAGAAAATATTACCTCTACAAATGCTTACCTTAATTCAGCTGAGCGGTCTATAAGTAAATCTGTTTTATTTCCATAAATTCTTACTAAAATAATATCATTGCTTTTGAAGTCCAACAAATAACAAGCTATGAGTATATTTGTTATACCATCAGTAAATTTCTGAAAAGAAATAAAATTCAGTAGGTACAGTCTGGCAAGAAAGTGGTCATCAAGTTTGATGATGACTCCATATTTTATGTCACTAAAACACATCAATAAGATACAACATAATACCTACTATGACATGTGAAAAATGCACCTTAAAGTCTATAACATTTTTCCCAACTAAAGAACCCTGACAGTTTGTTTTAGCAAATCAAACCCATTAGTGAATCTTTGTCAATACACCTTAACATGAACTAAAGTACACAAAAAGTAAAATGAACAACAGTACTGTACTTAAAAAAAATATTTATTCTACAAAACATTCCATAACATTCTATATTGTAGATAGACTGATCAAGAAAAATTAGGATCAGATAATTCACATAAATAAAAAATCCATATATCCTAGAATGTATAGACATACACATACTACTGCATAGTACCCAATCACTACTTAATCTTGTTTCTCTATTACCTACTAAAATTAGGAAGAAGTATTTACTCACAATATTCTTAATATTGGAATATTTAGTACCTAGGCACTATTTTAGGTGTTGACTGGTCAAAGTAAAGTATTGTAGCTGGTAATTTTATTAGTTTTACTAAATATCGAAACTATACTAAATAATTATTTTTTTTATTACAAAAAAAAGCTTACATATTAAAAGATCATGACAGTTTATAAGTTGCCTACTTAATTTCACAAAAAAAAATTAAACACTACAAATAAACATATCACTTACTGACCTTAAACTTAATGTCTTGTGAATTCCACTGCGGCCTGATGACCCTCAACAGTTCTAAAATATTGTTGTAAATATTATCTCCATCTTCGACTTTAACAGGAATGTAAACATCACCAGTGTGTAGTGATACAGAACTCATTTTGATTTATGAACACAGTACTGGTCGCGATGTAATCCAAGAGTGAAGTGAAGAGGATGTAAAACAAAAAACATTTCTCTGTTTGTTATCAGAAGGCCAACAACCTACTGCAATAAGCCAAGTGGCTTGATAGGCTTGATTGTTGACCAATATGTACTGATTTATCATTGGTAGTAATATACGTTTAAAATTGTTACTCCACCAGCAGAGTTGTAAGCATGTTCAGTCGGGATACAACTTTGCACTATTGGTTTTTTCATAATACATTTTTAAAGTTATCCAGAAAATACGTCCGTTACGTAGGTATATCAATGTAGTTAAACAGGTGTATGGTTCATTCACAGTTTATATTGAATACAGTAGTTTTACGTTACGAGTATACTCGGTACAAAAAATCGTCAGAAATAAGTAAGAAATTCGAATCAAAATACAAGCAAGATTGACCGACAGTCCGAAAACGGCTGACGTCACTGTCATTTATTTACGTCATTCAACAGAGCGCCGCCGCGCCGGCCGGCCGAGTTCTACTTTTGGCGGGAGTTTACAGTAAGCGATGAGATGCAAATTGCTTCTTTATTTCTCATTTTCAAAATAATTAAATAAATTAAAAAAATAAATACACTTCTCGCCTTTAATCCCAAAGAGGGGTAGGCAGAGGTACATGCTAAAGCAAGTACCCACGGTTCACCAAGCGTATTTAACCCAACGTGACAGGGGGTGAGCCCATCGCCGTTATAGGTTCACACACCTTGTGGTGTGCGGGTTTCATCACGATGTTGTCCTTCACCGTACGAGCGTTGCGTTGCGTACATAGGCTCTGAAAAAGAGTCCCATTGGTACACGTCCAGTAGCCGGACTCGAACCCGGGACCTCCCGGTTACAAGTCAAGTGTCCGACCAACTGGACCACAGACGCTCTCTCGCAATAATTGTGTTAATATGGGGGAATTAGTGTGATGATGAAAAACAATGTCGTGAAAGTGAGAAGTAAAGGTGAGGACTCCTATATCTAATAAGAGAGCTAACATTTTTGTGACACTTAGGTACAGCGAGCTGTTTAATAGAAAATGCAAAAATCTGTGTCTAGCCAGGCTGGCACTTCTGAATCTGATTAACGGCAGCGATTATGGCGGCACGTGTGAGAGTTTACGAGAAATCAGTGAAAATTTTATCAGCCAGCCTGAGTTCAAGCTGGCTGGACACATGTATCTCCGCTGCCTACAGTCTTTGGAATAGGTTCCCATTTTTGTGACAGGATCGATAATGATAATTTGAATTTGTGACGGAGAAACTTTGACATTTTGAGCATCTTCGAAGATATTTACATTATTAAAAGTCTATGTTCTAATATCAATAGTTTAGATTTTTCTTATATACTACTTCTTTTGATAGTTTAAGTACAATAAGGTCGAGATATAGAAAAGGAATTAATCATACAACATACGTAGGTACATACATCGTGTAGCACAGGCCGAATTCAGGACAAGCCACTCCGGAGGGGTCCTGTAATCATGCGACTTATTTACTTGCCTAACACAGTTGGGATTTAGGCACTACTTATACATATTACTAATAAGTAATTACCTACACACAATCAGCACACTATAAAATGCAAGTAGACTTTTCTACTACGATCCCATAATTAAAAAATGGTCACCTTCATTAGACAGACATAGGTAGCATAGTTATAGGACCTCTCGCCCGGACCGTTTTTTCCACCAGAGTGAACCTTCCAGTTATACGTTATATAGTATATAGGTACTACTTCCTTGGTCTAAATACGTCCCTACTACCTAAAATATTAAAAAGAAAAACAGGAAAAATAAAAACTATAAACTTCAAAGTAGGTACATTTGGATTGTCATTGTTTTGTACACGAACATACACACGAAATAATAAAATCCTTGCAATGGGAAAGCATTTCGGAGAATTAGCATTTATTCGGGGAATAATTTATTACAAGCTGTCGCCGCACGAACAGAAGCCTTTTGCTGGAGCATTAAGACATGGATTGCCAAACTTCGTACCCCGAGCACTGTCAAGAATGATGTGCTGGTTGCCCAGTAAGTGCTTAACTACCTACTTATCGTCGTGTAGTACCGTTGAAGTTGTCCCGTGACGGGATTACTGACATTTTGTAGGTTTTTACTTGGTTTTGTTTGTACACTGGAGTGCATAATATGAAAATCGACATCGTCATGAGTTTATACCTCACCCATGAAAATTCCCCATTGCACGTCACTGTGATCCGTATTCCGCTTCTCGCATCCAGCTTCTGCCAGCCATAGTATGGTTATAAAATATTTATTATTATTTATATACATTACAGTATTTACCAATGCGCTAGCGTACCTATGTGACTGAGTAAATGATCTACAATTTAATTAAATAATTATTACATTCCAATATAATATAAAATGTATTAGTACTAAATATTCGTTTTTTTTGTGGCACACACATCTTGCTGTATTAACAGGGTCGGTATTGTTGGATTCATTCTATTAAAGTGTCGTTTCTGGATCCAAGAGTACATTAAAACATACATTTCTATTGAAAAGAGACACACTGAAAGTGTGCTAGTGCTACGTTTCTTGCAAATATTAGCAAAAAACTGCATTAGGCTATTATGTTTCCAATCATTCGTCAATAAAATAAAGTTTGATCTAAGTATTTGATTTTCTTTTCCGCCTTCGGACATATTGGTAGGTATAATTTCCATATTTGTGCAAATGCTTGACAGTTCAAGAGTTTTAATGATAAATTTCCGTATTTGTTCAAATTATAAATGTTTTGATCGCTAATTAATACAAAAACAGCTTTTAACAACAAAAAAAGAAGAAATTACTTAAACTGTACCTGCACTTTAACTGTGACTGCATGTTATGTTGTATTAATTCACATTTTGTTTTTTGTATGTGAACATGTGTGTCTTGTTGGCTGTCCCTAAACATATAAATAATTTCTTAAAATGTTGAATTTTCACTTTGTTGAACCCTAGAATGTTTAATTCTTATTACGTTGCATTTATACGTCCTATAATGTTGATTTAAGATTGTCAAAATGTTGAATTGGCATTTGGTTGAAACTCAGAATGTTGTACTCAGAAAAAATTCCGTACCTCTCCAATACCTTAGTTAACTGACGTTTAGAATAAAACGAGACAACAACCAACATGAAAAAATATGCAAGAGTGAACCCAGTTGTGAAAATGGCCGAAATTTCTTTCGGCCATTTTCACAACTGGGTTTTCATAACTGGTTAAGAAAATACACTACTAAGTGTGTTTCACAACCTGTTGTGAAAAAATAATAAGTGCTTTTTCACAACTGTCAATAAAAAATACCATTTTTACACTATACACTAAGCTGTATAAGTCTGATGACTTCTTTAATCCTAAACTGACGTGCAAGTCTATTTGTTTTTGGTGGGTACTCATTTTTTTGGACGGTTTAGTATGTCTAACTGAAATGTCATTGGCCTTTTGTTTTTTTTAGATTTCGTAATCGGTTACCTTACATTCACCGGAGTTGAGGCTGCACATCACGCCTCCAAACGAAAGAATCCTCAAGATTTCATGAATGAAGTGGACCCCAATGCACCTACTGAGTAAAACAGTTCTGTACGAAACCAAATTGGACCAATTTACTAATAAAGATACAAATGAAACAACAAAATACAGTTATTATTTACTTTACTAAGCTTTAAACATTCGAAATGCACAAAAATAACACAGTATGTAGTGGCGAAATATCTGATACTTTTTTTATAACATGTACCCAAGTACAAACTTAAAACAAAGGCAGTTTCCTATTACATATTTTTTATTGTGAAAAAATCATTACACCTCCTTCTCAACGTGCTACAATGGTAGGCCACATATTGTTTCAAAAACAAAACTCTTCCATATACAGTAAAATAAAATACATGCACACAATCCTGCTGTATGTCCTACTGTACAAATATATCACACAATTTGGACAAGTTCTTTTTCCGAAGATTTACTACACAATATACAAATGCATTTTGTTATTGAGAATTGATGCAAGTACCTACTGTTTGTGGCCTTTTTGCTTACACACGACATTACATTTCATTTCCACATTATTATTCCTTACGAACCATAAATTTGAATTCCCGTCATGTCCAATTTTCTGAACGTTGGGATATACATAAAGAACGACAATGTAGGTATCCGTAACAAAGAAAAAATCAACACAATGGGAATACAACATTTGAAAACATCAACTTTCAGAAAATTTAACATAACGGGAATTCAACTTCAGGTTGAAGTGAACAACTTGTAAAAAAAGGAAATTGCATGTATATTAAAAGTCGAGGTTTAATTTATAAATGTCGCCATCCAGCCACACTCTCGGACTTGTAAAGTTAATTTTTTTGCAACTTCATGGAATGTTAGTATTGTATTCCTTGTTTGTTCCGAACATGTTATATAACGCGCTGCAAATGAATTTGTAAATACTGAATATCTTAATAAAATCAAGAAAATCTTAATATTGTTATTCAATTAGCTATAAATTTATAAAATTACTACTATAGATAGTTATTCCATAGAAAGAGTTACTGTAATTTCTCATTGGTCTTTATAAAACATGAGGGGGACTGAAAATGACGAAGCTTCAGCAACTCCTTATCCATATAAATAAACATTAACATAGTCCCGGTGTAAACCCACTTCATAAAAACGCCACCTATCGACTGAATTGCAAATATTATCGCATGTGCGTCTTATTAAAAAAGCGAGTTAATGTTTATAAAATTAATTGCATTGTAACCTACTTTACACTTGGCGCGAGTTAGCCACCGAATAAAATGCAATGAGCATCATATAAATGTCTCGGAAAGCATTCGCACTTCTCAGAGTTCAGTTCTACATTTGTTGTAATAAAAAATGAATAGTGTTATTGAGGCAATCAGTACAAATGTTTTATTCGGTAATTAGGTCAATAGATGTCAAGTGTAGAGGTGTGGGCATTTGAACGAGGTTTATATGTGAGCGTGTGTACGGTTGGTTCACTCGACGTCCATGTTGTCAGCTGGTGGCTCCGTCGCGTTGCCATCCCCCGCAGTCGCTGCTGATGCCGGCGGGGGGGACTTCTCTTTAGGCTTCGGCTTGTTCAATATAGGATTTACTACGCTCTCGAAGTTCTATGGACAAATAATAGTCTGTCAATTGGGACTTTCGTATTGGCAAATACCGTCAATAATCGTGATTTACATTATGCACATGTTATATTCGCCAGGATGCATTTCTAAAATAATAATATTACTACAATAGTCAATTGACGAATCGAATAATTAACATAGTTGTTGCCCAAATAGGTGCTGCCCGTCGTTTAAAGCTTTTACTGTGAATCTGCTTATTAGTTACTATGCCTTCGCAATCGCGCGCAAGAAATTGTTGAATCGCCCAGCTAGGATATATCGCTAAGATAGATTTAGGGTACAAGGTATTGGTCACTTTTATAGTGTAAGCATACAGAGTGTAATCGTTTAAGTGTGGATAGGCCATAATTTTGTAAATATATGTATATCAGTAATACATACATACATACACTTCACGCCTGTCTCCCAGAGGGATAGGCAGAGACTACAGATCTCCATTTGTCACGGTCCTGACATACCCCTTTCGCTTCATCTACATTCATACATGACCTTCGGTTTCGAGTACTTTTCACGCCACGCCACATATCAGAAATCTTCTATCGAAAAACTGATATCGAAATAGCGCTCTCCGAACTTTTCATCGGTAGAAACGCAAACCAATTTCAAGGAATCCGATTCTTTTTTGGCGGCGGTGGTAACCGGTTGAAGCGTCGACAGCCAGATATTTTTTCATGTAGGGCACCACCTGGAGACATGGTGACATGGAGACATGAGAGCAAAGGAGAGTAGTGAGTGGGCACAGACCTGTCGCTCGGCGCGTATCTGCTGCAGGGTGTGCGGCGGGTCGGCGTGCGGCGGCGCGGCGGCCAGCGCCCCGCGCGCGCGCTCCAGCCAGCCCAGCGCGCTCGCGCTCGCGCCGCTCACCTTCTCCATGTCGCCCTCCGTCAGGTGCGAGTACTTCGCGTCGCCGCTCCTGCGCCACACCACACACTGCACTTACACTACTTGTCGTCACAGTGAAATTAATGAACACGCGACGAGGACCCGACGCCAAGTCTCCGTAATGTGGTCGTCGTGCCCCAGAAGGGGGTGAGTTGGCAACAAACACAGGGACGGACAAAGATAGTTTGTATGCAGTCAAGGAAACGTGTGCATTGAAAACAGGCAAAAGCAAGTAGATGCGCACGTCTCCAGAGAACGGCCCGTACGCCGAGAGGCAGGTAGGGCTTGGGTGGTGGTGGGATTATCCCTGTAAACATTCTCGTCACAGTGTTGTGTGGCGTCGTCTAAAAACCTAATTCTGACACGTTGATAGAACCATGTGACCCATCGAATCTAAAATAAATCTAATCTTTCCAATATTGTGCAACACTACTTAGTCTAGGCTAGACAAGTCAATCGATCTGTCAGAATTTGCTTCTTAGATAACGCCGACTACAAGACATATTGACACTGCACTGACATTAACTGTAACACATTGACCAACAAAACTAGGAAATGAAAGGACAGGAACAACATTAAATTGAATCGACAATTTTAACGAATTCCTGGTATTTTCTTGTGCAGACCAAACAGTTGTGTTTTAACATAAACCTGGCCGTAATCGAGATAAAAAATCCAGTTGATATGCATCACTGATCCCCGTCTCACTATACGAACATGGGATCAGTTGTGTTGTCCACTATATAATCAGTCTCCGCCGCGGGTAAGTTACAACGCACCATCGTGACATCAATAAAATGCAGAAGTATTGTATTTTAAACCATTAATATAAACAAAAAAAAATATTACATCAGTAATTATATAAGTAAGTGGATACCGCGTCTCGGCAAACAGAGTGTAGGACGCCCACAGGCAAGGTGGACTGATGATATGCGCAAGACAGTTGGTTGGCAGTTTTTTTTTTATCACTATGAAAGAAGCTGAATGCGAGAAGCCGAAAACAGATCACAGTGGCGACCATTTGGCTAATTTTGGTCTTGAATTACACGTGGAAGTCCAGGGAAGGTTTGAAAGGTGTATTTCTTCAAATACCTGAAGGCATAACAAGCGTTTGCCGAGACAGCTAGTAAGTGATACATACTTGTAGGCATCGACGGCTTTGTTAGTCAAGTGCAGCAGGCGGGAGAAGTCGTCGAGCGCGGCGGGCCGCAGCTCGGCCTCGAGCCGCCGCGCCTTGATGGGCTCGCCCTGCGCGCGCAGCTCCGACAGCTTGTCGCTGTACACCTGCGGCCACGGGGACGCCCACTTGCTCATCACTCTTACATACACGCTCTCCCACTACGGTCACAAGGACCCTCCGGCCACATTTAGCACAATAACGAGTTACCCTTAAACGTGTATTGTTGCTTTGAGGCGACATAACAATATAAAAACATTCTCATTGGATTTTAAGAAAAAGAAAAATTACATGACTGAAAGAACCGCGAAACAAAGCGGTTGCAGTGGTGGTAGTATCGAGTAATTTTTTTTATGATTTCCTTTGAAGTTCTCAATGTCGGAAAATCTCAACTTGTTTTGCAGACGGATTTTCATTTGCTGATAAAAAATATATCAAAAGTAAGTATATGCAGCTGTTTTTATTATATTAACAACTATTTCCGAATATATAACAAAGTGTTTAGTCTCATTAAATAATTGTTTACTACAAATTATGAATAACTTTCTCAATGTTGCTTTTGAGCCAAACTTTTATGGTATATATGTATACTCGATATATTATTGCGATAAATGTGTTTGTTTTATAGCAGAACGCCTGGTTAATTCCTAAAACTGAGTATATGTTACATAATTGGGAGTACTCATAAAATAGCATAATGAATTAAAAAAAACTTAAATATTAAAACTCAATAAATTTTATTTCCGTTCTTAACATACTTCACGTTTTTCCATAAACGCGAGAACTTGCTTTAAAGCAACAATTTTTTATTCAAAGATTAAAAAAGAATTCAAGTATTTGTTATGGCGTAAATGGGTTTTCTTTATGAGAGATGGCGCTAGCTGTATTAGGGGAGATAAATGTCAACAAAATGACTAAATTCAAACAGTCAGTATCAGGTGACAGTTTTTTTTAATGTTTGCTTACATGTTAGAAAAGCGTCTTGAAGTTTGAATAATTTACCCAAACAATACAAAACGTACTTTAAATATAACTAACAGAGGTCAACCTGGACACCCACTAGCGACATCTATATAGATATAGACAAAAAATTGTTGTAGTTTAAAAATTCCCCATTAAAATAATAATAACATCAAAGGGATCTTATATTTTTTCCTTTTAAAAAAATCACGCGTTTAAGGGTTAAGTATGTTAATATGGACGTTCTTATTTGCAGTTGAAATACAGAAGGAAAACAGTACCTGTCTATTTTCATCCTCTCCCTCTTCATAAAGCCATTGTTCTAGTGCGTCAAGGTGCTGGACCAACTTCTCCCTCTGTGCTTCAGGTACAAAATCGTGCAAGGACTCCCCTTCACTGAGCTTGCCGCGTAGTTCGTAAACGTACTCTTCTAATGCGTTACGGGCGTCCGCGCGTTCCTTTTCTTGGCGGTCTGACGCTTGCATTTTACCCTGCGGACGTTTAACAACATTATTAACAAGTTTTTATCATTATCGTCAGCTAGGGACAAACGACATGTGTGCCAATTTAAATGTTACTTTAGAAAAAAAATCTGTGTAATGAGGAAATTGCGAAAACAAGAATTTACTTATTCCAAATGCCTTAGCCAATATGACAAAAAAAGACTATAGACGATAATATAACATCACTGTTTTCGAAGAACAAATTTTGACACATACCTCTTGCTCCAAGTAGGCGTTGAGTTCGCTTTCCGAGTAACCATGCGTTTTAGCCTCAATCGGCAGTTCGACTGTCTTCACGATAACCTTCTTCGCCTTCTTGTCCTGTTTATCGTCGGTTTCCTAAAATTATTAGAGCACTTTTCAATCCGAAATGAGACAAATCCCCACCACTGACTCGCTTGGGTTACTGTTTCAGCATGCAACACAGATCTGCCAAGCAAGTCAATGACCCATTTGCAACCGGAACCCAAGCATAAAAATATTAATATACAAACATTGAATGCCCACGCACGATGACGTGGTAACAGAAAACAAACGCAGACACAGAGATCTTAAAATGCAAAATAAATGTAATATCGCAAACACTCCTTGCGCTAATCATTCATAGTGCAAATGGGCCCTCGCTTGAGAGTGGGGAGGGTCAATTTATGTTGCCTGTTGCACACATAACACATAGATTCGAAAAATATTACGTACGATTCTCTAGAAGTTCTACACAATACCTAAACTCACACACAGGACTTTACAATTAACTAACATACACAAGGGGATTAAGGGTCAAGCATCCCGCAGGAATGTGCAACAGGCAACACTGGCAGTGCGTCTATCACGTACCCCGCTGAACCACTGGCCTACTCTCTGTGTCCACGACTGTTTTTGTTGAAGCCCTTCGTCGTCCCCTACCTCTTGGTTTTGGCTTTGGCTTTGACTGTCGGGGTCGTTGGATTCTTGAGTGCCGTTAGTTTCCATTGGGGCTTCCTGTGATTGGTTATCGTTGCCGTTCTCCATTTCCGTTTGTTCATTCTGGCCGGCGGCGTCTGCTTTCTTTTCCACGAGGGAAGCGGACGCGACCGTTATAATGCCGTGAATGTTCACGCGTACTTTTAGTTTAACTTTTTGGGATTCGCCTTCTGGTGTCGGCTGTACGTCCTTTATAAGCCACTGGCCTGAAAAAAAATAACGATTGCTACTGAATACCCAAAATAAATTGCGTATTAACTAAGAACAAGTTATACATCATTAAAAAAAAACCTACTGGTGTGTTACATGCAATAATATTAAAAGGGTCATTATATATGCCAATACTCACCAATAAAGTTGTCTGGGTAGGGAACTGGGTCGGAGTAAAACGCGCTCACTGTGAAGGGTTCCTTTCTGAAGAAGGTTAACATTTTTGAGAATGGCGCGGCGTGGAAAGCTGGGAACACCTGCGAAAGCAATGTAATACTATTTTTAAGATAGCTCATAACAGTTTGTATCATGATATTGTAACAAATTAACCGCCAATGCGGCATCATAATTTACTGTATTGTTATTAGGGTAAGGTTCCTATAATACATAGAATACTACAATCTAAATAGTAAAATAAATATTCCGCATTAAGAACAACACATGTGGGAAAAAATGTATTTACACTTGGCCGAAGACGTAAACAAACAGTGGTAAATTTAAAAGTACAAAATCAATATTAATAGTTATCATATTTAATACACATAGCATAATACCGAGTGTAAAAGGACCCCGAGCAATGGTCTGAAACGTTGTTGGGTTCATCAATATGAACAACTTTTATTATGGCAACAATGCGGGGAAATGAAAAGAAAGTTTTTCGTCTTCATTCAAGACAAGACAATTTTCTGCCTCGGGAGATGATAACTTGTACACACTTCACGCCTTTTAATCCCAAAGCGGGGTAGGCAGACGCACTTGCTTAGTAAGCAAATGACAATTTGTGTGGAGACGAAAAACATTTTTTTCATTTTCCCGAATTGCACCATAGTAAAAGTTGTTCATATTGATGAACCCAACAACGTTTGTTAAACCATTGCTCGGGGTCTTTTCACACACGGCATAACTACGAATACACACATTGACATGGAAAAACATGAATTGTGAAACCATGTCAAAACATTTACTCATAAGATTTACTCATAAAGCACTTCAAAAGTAAACTTCTGCTTGACATATTGTGTAACGCTTGGCTTTGTGTAATGTTTGTGTACATTATAATGTTATGCATAGAAATGAAGGAAGAAGCGTGGGCTGACCTCCATGTCGGCCTGGTGCGCGGGGTCGGGCTCGGGCCAGGCGAGGCGCACGGCGTAGGGCTGCGTGTCGGTGAGGCCGAACTCCCGCACGCGCACCGCCGGGGACAGCGCCGCGCACTGCAGCGCGCAGCCGCGAGACACCGCCTCGTCCTGATCGAAACGAGAACAACACATTTTTATTTCATCATCATCATCAGTCACACAACGTCCACTGCTGGACGAGGGCCTCCCCCAATGAATCCGTCGTTTGGGATGAAATGCCAGTAATCGCCACGCTTGTCAGGCGGGTTGGCGATCGCAGTGGTGTTGTGGTTTTATTTACCAACGACAAACGGACGAGGTAATTACTCGCGTCGTACTTTTAAACGAATTGTACGCCTACCTGGTTCAACGTTGTAGACGGCGCCTTGCCAAACACTTGCTCAATAAGTGTCTTGACGGCTGGAATACGGCTGGAGCCACCGACGATCTCGATAGAGCTGATGTCTTCAGGACGCAGTTCTGTAAAAAATTACAAATATGTATATTTAGAGTCGCGGGATCAACCGTAAATTCTACTCATTATTCTAACGATCTCTATAGTTGAATATTGTTAATCGGTTATATCGACGGGAATATAAGTAAAGACACGGTCGAGCCTACCTTTTGTTATTTTACTCGACGTTATAACCTCGACCTACAGTCTATTCACTATCTCCGGAGAAATAATGTAAACAACAAAACCAGCGGTTTTGAAAGTTTTTGAACTGTCAATTTACTTTACCTATGTACCTATAGTCTGTTCATATCAACGAGAGAATTTCTGCGAACACACTTCCAATGATTATTAAACTTTTTAAAGCATTGCGAGGGCGAGGCCATGTTCATAATAACCAAAATCTAAAGCAAATTTGAGGAATATTACTAAAATCACTCTTACTATGAAATTGGATCAGACAAAATAACAACAAAACCGTGGCTGGTCATGCATGATATTCTAAATGAGACTTAAAAGTAAACTACTACTTGAAAAAATGTGTTTTTGAAAGTTGTGTTGTGTGCACTTTCCTTATGTACTTTAGGAAACTCGGACGAAAAGAGTTCTTCAAGAGGCACATTTTTATGGGGAGTTCAGATTATTAAAAATTAATTTTATTTTGAAAAATAATAATGTAATACGACAGAATTTAACTAATGAACGTTTAATTTACCTCTTCGAAACAGAGCCGCAGAAACCTTTACACTATGAAAAACCAAATGTTTCGTTTGTTTACATAAATTCTCGCGGTGAAATGAACAGACTATAGTGAACAATGTCGAGTTATAATGTCCGTGCATGTTTCATTAAAAAAATATCTCTATAAGACTAGCATATTAAATAGGGTGTTCCATCCACAAGGGGTTGGTTCCTACGTACATGAGGTGCACGCTCTCATCGTCGCTCAGTCGCCACGCACGTCACCCATAATATGCTAATGTTTACATGAGGAAAACACAAGTTTTATTTACCCGTTCATCTGTGAATCTTAGTAAATTTTATAGTTTAAGTTATTTACCCGTCAGTCTGGCGAGGGACCCTAGAGCCAG
>SJJU01002351.1:0-25897 GCA_012932125.1 Conopomorpha cramerella | reverse complement strand
GCTTTAGCTACTTAACATGGGATGAAGGCAATATGTGTGTTGTTGTAAAATATTTATTTATTAAATAATGTGGTAGTTTGGAAAATTCATCGTCCTTCTTCATCATGCTATTGTCGACCCCTACGACTTCAGTTTAAGAAGGAAACTTCTGAAGTTTCAGTCGAGTCGTTTGTGTTGACATTTAAATAAATTATAAAGTATTTTTTTACAACCTAAACGACCTAAAAGAAAAAAAACTAATTTTAAAATATTATTTTCATATTTTTGTCACCATCAATGTATGCACGAAGGCCACAAGGTATGCGACATACATATACGGAGTACATATTTGAAGCTTTCGTATACAGCGAGGTGTTCCAGCCGAGCCGTTCAAAATAATATCGACGGTTTTATTGTTTCGTTTTTTACGCTTATTACTTAAGAAACTTATTCGTTGATACAATACACGGCGTTAATGTCGACGTGATGAATATCCTGGATGCCGAAGGGATCAATTGATAGTTGTTGTTGTCACCGCTTGTTCATAGTGATAAAGAAAAACAAAGAAAATTTAGCAAGAATGGACGTTTTAAGAGTTGGACGAGTGAACTCTGTTCAGAGAGAGAGGGGTTTGTCTTTTACGTGTCGTTTTGATCTTTGTGTATCATAATGAAACTTAGCATTGTTAGTTTCGTTTCGTTTCTTACATTAAAAAGGTCATTCAGGTGACTATTCACTCTGTAATTATCGACGTTTTCAGACGAAACATGTTTTTAAGAAAATTTTATTTATTTTATACTCTATCATCGTTAGCCCATATTCGTCCACTGCTGGACATAGGCCTCTCCATAATAACATAAACTCAGATACGTAAATAGTAACTATTAACCCGTGACTTCAAGACGTCCAGACTATACTGCAAAGAGGGACTTGAAGGCAAGTCATTTCACATTCTGGTTCGCACTACAAAACTGGGCGCAAACCTTTTGGTTGTGCTTGTGCGTAAGTGGAATTCCCACCCTATTTGGATGACATTTAGCCGTTTTCCTTATTATCTTATTGTGCTGTGCACCTCCGCAGCACGGTCTCTATCGGTTTTCTTTTATCCATAACGTACTTAACATATCTAAAAAAGTATCTGGCATCCGGAGAGCAAATCCAATCTTCTAACTCAGTTATGTTGGATACTAGTATATAAGATTCCGAGAATCCAACCCAGGTCGGACTAACTGCATTTTGCAGCCGAGAGAAGTCAGTCGGTGAACCTTGCGGCGCTACTCTAGACTTTGTAACTCATCATCAGTCAGCTTATCGTCATCTATAACTCTTCTAGCAATCCTTTCTATTGCCACCAAATATTCTATGCAAATCTCACTATCCTATTAATAGGTCCTGTTTACACACACAAACACTAACGTCCGTTAACCCCAAAAGAGCCGGAACCTTAGGATCAGAAGGCTCAATTTGGTTACATTAAGTAAAGTATGTCCAGCAGTGGACACGTATGGGCTGATGATGAAGATGATGATGATGAAGTAAAGTAAGGCATTAAGAATGTCACTATGGGTATTCAGTTACAAGTTGCTAGCACAAATCCTGAAGAAACGTGTTAAACGAAAGTGTTATAAGTTTATTGCGATTTATTCACGGAAAAACTTCTGAACGGTTTCTGACCAAACTGGTGAGGAGAAAGATAATTAAGAATATCTATACAGGGTGGCTCATTCAAATCGGGAAAGTCTGAAACTATAGCACATACCACGATTTGTTCTTAGGAACCATGTCACCGATTTTGGTAAAAAGAAAAACTGCATTCATTTATTTGAAAAAAAAAACTGTAGGTACCCAGCTCGGGAATCGAACCCGGTTGTTTTGAAAAAATAAACTTACACTTTTTCTATTTAAATATCGATTGTGTAAGTCTTAAGCTGTAAATATCTCTATGAAACATCATGTCTAAAATTAATAAAATGCTTTGTTTTCAAATAATTTTAACAAATTTTTGCAGATGTTCGAAGTTTTGTATGAATGCAGTTTTTCTATTTATCAAAATCGGTGACATGGTTCCTACAAACAAATTGTCGTGTGTGTTATACGAGTAGTTTCAGACTTTTCCATACGGGCCGATTTGAATGAGCCACCCTGTATAAAAAAAGGTTTCTGTTGGTTTCTGTGTGTTACATGTCTGTGTATGCCCTTGTTGTCCGCAACGTGGAGTTTCAAGGCCAACGTTTTACCTATTTTTATAATATCCGAAGCAAATATATGGAGCAAAATTTTCAATGTGTACATGTCATGTATATGTGTGAAAAATACTTTTTTTTGTTTTTTCGAAGACGTATGTTTTGTATAAACAATGTTTATGTATATAGATTTATAAAGCAATATTAGTCTGGTATCTTTTATTAAAATAATAGGTAAGGTATTTATAAAACCCCTCGGAGTGATTGAGCTGTTAACAATTGCGGAAACCATGCCGTCTCTTTTCATCTCAACAGTTTGTCTAGTGAGTAAAAGAGACATTACCACTTCACAGCCGTCGGCCGAGTCTCAATATAATCTAGATAGGTATTTAATATTAAGTTAGTTTTGACACATACTGTTTAATATTTGCCAAGAATAAAAATACTAACCATTGTCTTCTTCTTCCAGGTACATAAATCGAGTTCATATAAAAATCGTCGTAAAATTTGACATATTACTGTAGCTACAGAGTTGTTCAATAATAATGAAGTCGATAATCATCTCATTGGGTGTCCTCTTCTGCGCTAGCGCCGCATTTGGCACTGGAAGTAAGTATCTCACTTCCATAATTTTTATTTACTGATTATGTGCTATAATCATATAGTCTCGTGCAGATGCAGCGACGGCGTAGAGTGGTAAGCATGGTGACTATGATGCTATGGGTGCTAGACTTAACTGCCAAGGAGGTCGCTGCGTACAGAAAGTGTACAGCAGAACTCCCTAACTAAGGCTGAAGTGGATCACGCCAGGCCTTTTGTTATTTGAGCCTTTTAAGAGGAAATACTCGTGTACTCGGACAGTATAGGTCCTGGTGATGTTTTGGCGAGGAGAAGCACCTGAAGGCGTATCTTCATATTACCTCCTTGCGCAGTGGATAGAGATAGCAGCGTCTAGAAATACTCCTTTTCCTCTATCTTCGCACTGAATGGCTGTTGAGGGTTGGCGGTACAGTGGCGCTTCGACACACAGAAACACTTCCTTATCTTTTGCTTTGCCTTAACCTCGACAGCCTAAATGGTCGTTCGCGAAATCAAAGTAGAACCGCCACTTCACGAGCTTTGTTGTCAGCTTCGCCGATTTACATGGCTCTAACCCGTGTACGAAATCTGTCGAGACAACGCAATGGGACCCGTAAGGGAGTTTCTGTAATTTGTCCTACAATTGTAATAATTTTTTGGCGAATCTGTAGGTAATTTCTAAATTATTGGTATGCGAGGAAAAGGAGCTTGTTGCATGCGTCCAAGAGAAAGACGGGTCGCTTTGAATTAACTTAAACGTTGCTTACAAGTGGTTTCCAGGTCAGACCTCCTACGAGAAGGAACCCTCTGAAGGATACTATACTCCCTAAAATCCCTGGATAACTAATATAGTGGCAGTGGGCGGGCCATTTATCCGTAGAACCGATGACCGTTGTGACAAACGAGTTCTTGAGTGGAGAGCGCGTCTCGCAAACGGAGTGCAGGACGCCCTCAGGCAGGATCACAGTGGCGTACGATTGAAGAGATCTATGTCCAGCAGTGGACAAGTATGAGCTGATGATGAAAAACGAATATACATATTTCTAAAATTGCAGGCACCGTATACTGTTACTGGGGCTCCTGGGCGAACGAGCGCAGCGGTGTGGGCGCCTACGGCGTATCGGACCTGCCGTACGACAAATGCACACACATCTTATATTCCTTCCTCACCGTTGACGCCGACGGCGCTCTTCGCCTCGACTCCGGCGCCGAGACTACTGTCAACAACAAGACCAGTAAGTGTAAAGAAGGGAGCGCATTCATTTAAGAAAGGTCCAAAAAACATCTATAACTTGAACGTTCGAAGAACTGTGTTTATACATTTTTATAGAGGGAAAACCGTCGGATTTGTCAAAGCTACGTTTTTTATACATATAACTTACAAACAGAAATACAAATCTACATAATATTTTCCAACATTGCAGACAGCATCAGCGAATTAATCGCTCTGAAGGAAGAAAATACATCCCTCAAAGTTCTGTTCGCTGTCGGAGGATGGAGTGCCGGTACAGTCAACTTCACCATTGTAAGTGGACTACAATTTTGTTATTTTACTCACGTATCTCAATTCGTAATCTTAAATCATACCTATTCAAAGTAGAGTATTTGCCGATGAATGCCGAAGTATGTGTATTTTAAATTTTTATCATTCCATCAGGGATAACAATTAAACGTAATAAATGCGCAATTTCATTGACCATGAATGACCAGTGAAAATTCTTGTAAAATGTTTATTTGACCATATCGCAGAATTAAAAGTACAGAGTTTTCGAGAACTGAATAAACATATGGGACAATACTATAGCTGAGCTTGCAAATTATGACCACTTGAAACTCATTGAACTCTCCCGAAGAATTGCTTTTCTCGAATATGACGGAAATTGAAGTCAAGTTACTTTTTTCAGGTGGCTAACAATGATACCCTCAGGGCCGCATTTGTGTCCAACGTGGTCTCCTTCATCGAGGAATACGGTTTCGACGGTATCGACATCGACTGGGAGTACCCTGGAGTAGGAGACGACAGCAGCACCACTGACAAGGTTTGCTGATCAATTCTAGAAACATTTCTCTCAAGCATATGAAAGCATAGCTGAGTAAGCGCAGACGATTCACCTATTGCTGTTATATTTTCCTCTAATTAAAAAATACGATACATTCCAGGAAGCCCTTGTGTACCTCCTCCGCGACCTTAAAGCCGCCTTCGAGTCCGACGGTTACGAGCTGTCCTGCGCCGTTGGTGTCACTCAATCCAAAATCGACTCTTCATACAACGTCACCGGAATTGCCGAGTGAGTTGCATAGATACATCATTACTCTTAACACAATTCCAGCCAATTCGTGTCGAAAAAGGCAAGATTGGCTGTCCATGACGCTGTACTGGCACCTACCTTAATGTACGCGAGTGAGTTTTGGGTACGGCAGGAGAAGCATAAAAGTAAAGTCGATGCCGTGGAAATGCGGTCATTGCAGAGCATTAAAGGCCTGACATTTAATGACAGGATAAGGTGAGGTGTGATAAGAGAAACTTATGGTTTGAAAGAAGATGTAGTGACCAAGATTGAAAAGGTAATACTTCGGTGATTGGGCATATGGAGAGAATGGATGAAAGTCGATTGACGACAGAAATTTATATGGCTGATGTAATGGGCAGGGTGAGTAGAGGACCATGTCAGGACCATGACAAATGAAGATCTGTAATCTCTGCCTACCCCTCTGGGAAACAGGCGGGGAAGTGTTTGCAAGACCATTGTTCAATATCTGTTTCATCTCAGTAGTTGTGATTTGCGCGTATTTATGTATGTACGTAATTATGTATTTTCTTTTTCACTTCTTAGAAACCAAACTACCTACTGGTGGACCAATTTCTATCCATGAAGCCTTGTAAAGTGATATGTGATGATCCCTCGAGTATTATTAATATGCGCTATACCAAAATTATGGAATATTTTGAAGAATGCGGGTGTCACATTTTGTGAGGGTTTAGTCACTCTGAATGTCTTGAACTGTCAGTTCATAGTTGTTTGATTTAGAAGTCGCACCTTGACGGTTTAATATTTTAATTTAGGTAAATAGAGCAAAATCACCAAGATTAAATAAATTTCGCATTGTCTATGGACCTAAAATAAACTCATAATATCTCATAGATACGTAGACCGCATTGTTCTGATGACGTACGACTACCACGGCTCCTGGGACGCCGTGACCGGCGTGGTCGCTCCTCTCTACCCTCAGCTCACCGACGCTTCTGATGACGGACTCAACGCTGTGAGTAACTTTCATGACGTTAAATCAGCGCTGGAAATATTGTATAAATCCAAATTCAAGTACATGCTGAATCAGACCCCTTTCGTACTAGACACGTCTAAGCGGACAATTTATTACTATTATGTACTGTGCTTGTGTTTTTCTTTCCGTATGACTCTTGATCGTATTTTTCATAACATTAATATTTGCTCATGCAACATGTCTGCTACAATGGTTTTGCGTGTGAAACGTGGCGATCAATAGACTAAAGACGTTGTTAAGTGTTAGTAACATTTTTTCTCTTTTGTTTGGGTCTGAAAATACTTTCGTGACTCCAGAACGCCTCCGTGCACCTATGGATCAACAACGGCGCTGATGCCTCCAAGCTTTTGCTGGGCGTTGGTCTGTACGGCCGCACCTTCATCCTCTCCAGCCTCGACAATGTGTCCACGGGCGCTACATCCTCTGGAGCTGGCGATGCTGGTCTCTACACCCTTGAAGCTGGATTCCTCGCCTATTACGAGGTACCTCTGATCTTTGTAAAATATTGTTTTACAGCTCAATAATAACAATTAATCCAGTACTAATAATTATTTATTCATTACCATAATTAGCCACATGATGGGGGCCTCTCCCAATGATTTCCATGGATATTTAATGGGACATATAAAGTAAGTACATCATATTTAAGGAGCTATACATTTATATAGGGAACATATCCTAGTCCTTTCATAAAATCACTAAGATAATCATGGACCGTATATTGTACGAGAACACGATTTAACCTAGGTAACATAGAACGATTTAACTTACATAACCTTATATTTTCCCCAGATCTGCCTGAACCAGTCTGCCAACACCTGGAACACCACCGAGGTGGAAGGCAGCTACGCGTACGGCAACTTCGACACCTTGTGGGTGGGCTATGACAGCATCTCTACCATCAACGCTAAGGTTTGTTAGCTATATCTACCTACACCTACATTTAGCGAGTCCCGCAAAGCCTCCCCGTTGTCCTCCTACATCGATCTATACAAAAATTATCCCCTATTTACCGTGGTCGCGGCATCACCCAGAAACGACTGTATGGATTTCACTAATTTTGTTGCCTTTATTATTGCCAGCAGAGCAAGAATATAATAATAATAATAATAAAAATTGGAAACAGCTACAAAAAACTACCTAGATTCATTACATTACCAATATCATCAACGATTTCCAAATCAAGATATACCAAAACAACGCCTAGGTGGTCAAAGAAGAGCAATAGTGAAAAACCAATTACTGAATAAAAACACAATTGATTCTATTACAAAAGAAGTTCAGCTTTTACTACAGACAGAGAGCCTTTTATTGGACACTTCTACAGAATCACAATTAAAAAATAGTGAAAGATCAAGAATGAAATGGAGCGACGAAATGAATGAAAATATTATGAAAATTTATTTTGAAGTTACTGAATTAGAAAACAATAAAACTGCATTTAGAAAACGCCTCCACGAAAAGTTCTTAGAAAAATATCCCAATCTCTCATGTTTGTCAGAACAACGTATAGCAGACCAAAGAAGAGCAATAGTATGTAACCAATACATAAAACAGGACAGATTAGAACAAATTAGACAAGAAATTGCTAAACAACTCAATATCGCTAAAGAAAATCAAGTAATGTTAGACGCTGTCCAAGATGCCAATGATGATCAACATTTTATACCACCAACAAATATTAACCTAGTTCATAATAGACAGACAGACATTACCGACCCTATAGAAACTGCAGTTAGAAATGAAGAGATAGATTCTACATTCATGATGGCTCTGGAGTACTTCAGTACAACAGAACCAACACAAAGACCCTATTTACCAAAACAACGATCAAGTAAATCCCTAGCAAATATAGTCAATTATTTAAACAATGTTACACTTCCTGAAACAGCGAATCAAAAAACTAATTTTACTACACTGCAAACGCTCATTTACTGCGCAGCATGGACAGCCACCAAGTTAAATGGAAGCAAGTTAACTATTCCACCTACAGAATTAGTTTGCAATCCAAAGAAATTATTCCAACCCAAATGGCAATTCCGTTTACAAAACAAAATAATAAAATTACGTGCAAAGATTGCTCATTTAACTCTATACAAACAAGGCAATAGAACAAATAAAATAGTACAAACTTTAAGTGAAGTAACAAAACAATACAGACAGCACTCGACATATGAGACACAAAACACTGAGTTAGACCATTTTCTTGATACTCTGAAACAAAAACTATCAGCAGCAGCAACCCGACTTAAACGCTACAATTCATGTACAAATAGAAAAACGCAAAACAAACAATTTAAATCTAACGAAAAGCAGTTCTACCGAGATCTTAGGACACACAGTACAAAATACAACTTCGCAGAAAATAATCCCATTTCAGCAGAGACATTACAACAGTTTTGGGCAAACATATGGGAACAACCAAAAGAACACAACTCCCAAGCAAAGTGGATTGAATCTGAGATAAAATACAACTCTATAATACATCCCATGGAATTTAATCAGGTTTCGTTTGACACATTTCTCGGGGTTGTGGAAAAACTTCACAATTGGAAAGCGCCTGGGTCCGACAAAATACATAACTATTGGCTGAAGAAATTAACTTACTTACATCCCTTCTTACATAACTTTCTCAATGAGTTCATCCAACATCCTGAAATCATGCCGGATTACCTTACTGTAGGCACCACATATATGTTACCAAAAGATAAAGACGACCTTCAGAACCCAGCTAAGTATAGACCGATTACATGCCTTCAAACATATTATAAAGTTATTTCATCATGCATTACACAAACTATGTACACTCATCTTGAAAGAAATAAAATCCTCACCGAACAACAGAAAGGCTGCCGGAAACATAGTAGGGGATGTAAGGAACAATTAGTTATAGACTCAGTAGTTACTCAACAATCAATCAAATCTAAATCTGATTTATTTACAATTTATATCGACTATAAGAAAGCATATGATTCCGTACCTCATTCTTGGCTAGTGCAAGTTTTGGACATATACAAAATAAATAAGTCCATCATATCTTTCTTAAAACACACCATGAAATTCTGGATAACCCACTTACAGGTAAACACCACAGTAACAGATTCAATCAAAATTTTACGTGGCATTTTCCAAGGAGATGCACTTAGTCCATTGTGGTTCTGCTTAGCATTGAACCCCCTCTCCAATTCTCTTCAATCCACAAAAATAGGCTTAGCTATTACATATCCCACAGGAACACACGCACACAACGTATACTACCTCAACCATTTATTATACATGGACGATATCAAGCTCTACGCTAGGACAGAAAAAGAGTTGGATTTCCTAACTGCGCATACGGAAACATTTTCTAACGACATAGGCATGGAGTTTGGTATCGATAAATGTAAAATAAATGCGATCAAATCCGGCAAACACTATAAACACAGTTACACTCTAGCATCAGGACTGAATGTTGAAGCACTAAGCGAAGATGACTGCTATAAATATTTAGGTTACAACCAATCAAAGGGAATACTTCAGAAAGAAGTAAAATCTAACTTAATCAAAGAATTCAAGAAAAGAATAACAGGCATCCTCAAATCCGAACTGAACTCTCGTAATATTACAAAAGCTATTAATACTTATGCCATTCCAATATTAACATATAGCTTTGGAATCATTAGCTGGTCAAAATCAGAACTATTATCACTTCAACGTCTAATCAATACATCCATGACAAAACATAGAAAACACCATCCCCGAGCCTGTTTCCAAAGACAGACGCTTCCTCGAGCAGAAGGAGGGCGGGGTCTTATAGACATTATTAATCTCCACAACTCGCAAATAATCAAACTCAGATCATATTTTTACGAAAAAGCAAAAACATCCGACTTACATCAAGCAATAACCCAGAATGATACACGCTTAACTCCACTCAAACTTGCAGATAGAAACATAGAGGTAAATATAACAGACAAATCCCAGAAAATAGAAGTATGGTCACAAAAATCCCTTCACGGAAGACATCGGCAAGATCTGTGCCAAATTAACGTCGACATGGTTGCGTCGAACGCGTGGCTCAGACACGGTGCTCTGTTCCCGGAAACCGAGGGGTTTATGTTGGCCATCCAGGACCAAGTTATCGAAACTCGGAATTATCAAAAGTACATTATGAAGTTGCCAAATATGAGAGATGATTTGTGTCGAAGGTGTAATAGTGCATCTGAAACTATACAACACATCACGAGTGCATGTAAAGCCTTATCCAATACAGACTATAAACATAGGCATGACCAGATTGCCAACATAATCCACCAAAAGCTTGTACATAAACATAAACTCACTACAGACCCGTTTGCCCCATATTATAAATATCAACCAAAAACTGTAATAGATACTGAAGATACGAGACTCTACTTTGACCGAGCCATTATCACCGATAAAACTATTCACCACAACCGGCCTGATATTACACTTGTCGACAAGGTAAGAAAGACAGCCTACCTTATTGACATTGCTGTCCCGAATACACATAACTTGCAGACTACAATATCAGATAAAATTTCGAAATACGTGGACCTTAAAATAGAAATCACTCGAATGTGGCATCTAAATCAAGTAACAATAGTCCCTATAGTTATTTCTTCCACTGGTGTCATCCCCAAACAAATGCATCAAGCACTCAACATTTTGGGGCTTCCATCCAACACGTACGTCACCATCCAGAAAGCAGCCATTCTTAACACTTGCAGAATTGTACGAAAATTTTTTCAGAGCAACCAGGACCTTCACACATACACTCAGTCATCACACAATCAAATGTCTATCACCAATCAATCATTACCCAGTTAGATGCATATAAATAAATATATAAGTAAATGTATAAGTATAAGTATAAGTATAAATATATATTTTTTATTGGCTTGGACAGAGGCCCGTCAATAAAAAAAAGCATCCGGCTTGAATCTCTAAAGAGGGAAAAATAAAATAATAATAAATAAATAAATATTTTACAACAACACACACATTGCCTTCATCCCATGTTAAGTAGCTAAAGCACTTGTGTTATGGAAATCAGACAACGAAATATACTTACTTAAATACTTTTTTTTTCTTTTTAAATACATACTTATATAAATAAAACACCCAGACACATCCAACAAGTATTTAAAAGCTCATCACCTAAATACCTGCCAGCGGTGGGAATCGAACCCACGGCCCTATGGAGCAGAGGCAGACGTGCTGACCACTACACCAACGGGTCCGTCAAACGTATTATTGTCATTGGCAATATACTCGGAAAACAATCCATTACTAGGAAACCTAAATTCACAATTCATCATTAGTAATGTATAAAGATAGTATTTCCCGCACATTCATTCTCGACCGTAATGATTTGTTTACGTGTCCAACGACAGGAATTAAATTTCTAAACACTAAACACTATGTAGTAAAATACTATAAATCTTGTCGTTTCTACTTAGTCACACAAAACGACAATTTTTAACTTTTACACTGCAAAATCATGCACGTATTGTATTTTTTATATGTAATAAAAGCATTTTGCGGACCGTTTACAATGAAACAGGAACCGGAAATTTCAGAAACGCTCGACTAACACTAGTACACACATTGTATTGTAAACAAACAAAGCATAGCGGCAGCATTATTTCAAGTTTCGAGCGGCCCGTTCTGAATTTCATCGAAGACCAATCACAGCACTGGGAAAATCAGAAATATCCTTTAATCCATCAAAAGGATATTATGTAGAAAATGTTGTGAAAAGGTGACAGCGAGTCAGTTCACATCGAGATCCCGCCGTGGTCGGACACGCGGCAACGCGCGGCCGAAGCTCTGAGCAGCTTTACTTGTTTTCACGTAGTGAAAAAAAAAACTTTTTTTTGTTGTGAAACTGTGTACGACGTTGTCTATGGATTGAATTTTCATCGCTAGGTAAGGTGGAATTTTCTTTTAGGTTGGCAACATTTTTAACATAATTTGAATTAGTTTTTTTTTTGTTTCGATTTTGTTTGCAGCATTAAAATAAGTTATACTCGTAATTGTATTAAGTTTTATATATTTTTTTCCAATAAAGTTATAAGCGTTTTTTAAAGAATTCTCTACATAAGCGTCAAGGTATTCATTTAGATTTTTTGTACGTTTTTTTATTTGAAAAGCATATTAATAATTAATTAAACTTTTGAAATCGCAACGGTGTACAGTTTTAATGAAAAAAGCTTGATATATTTTTAATCAAATTGAAACGACCAATTCCGAGAATTAAGAAAGAAGACAGGCAAAGTCAAAATTTTACTTAAGAAGAATATAAATAGCAATTTAAGGAAATAATGGGATCAAATTAAATGTAATAAAGAGAGCGAATGTTCTAGGAAAGTAACTAACATTTCTGTTATTTTTTTTACACAAATCAATGTGATCATACAAATTTCATTAGGTGTCTCAGATCCGGTCGAGTAATGAGGAGTTTTAAAAATAAAATAGAATAAATACATTTCACGCCTTTTGATCCCAAAGCGGGGTAGGCAGAGGCACTTGCTAAATGCCCCGGGTTTCATCACGATGTTGTCCTTCGCCGTACGAGCGTTGCATTGCGTACATGGGCTTTGAAAAGAGTCGCATTAGTACACGGCCAGTAGCCGGACTCGAAACCGCGACCTGCCGGTTGCAAGTCAAGTATCCGACCAACTGGACCACAGATTCTCCAAATATTTTTTATGTACGTTATCTCAAAAGGGGTATGGGGTATATGGTAAGTACCTAATACTCCAAGAGACCGGCGTTAAATGTATGTATAAAATGTATCTTAAAAGTTTTGACTGGGTAAACATATTTCGTTTTTTTTTTAATAATTCTTCCCGTTTGGTACCATTTAAATTTGGATCAGTTCTGACAGTGGCATCCATGAGAAAATCCACAAAAGTCATACAGTCGTATTTATTTATTTAAGAGCGTCTGTAATCCAGTTGGTCGGATACTTGACTCGTATAACCGGGAGGTCGCGTGTTCGAGTCCGGCTACTGAACGTGTACCAATGGGACTCTTTTTCAGAGCCTATGTACGCAACGCAACGCTTGTTCGGTGAAGGACAACATCGCGATGAAACCCGCACACTACATGGTGTGTGAACCCTATAACGGCGATGGGCTCACCCCCTATCACGTTGGGTTAAATACGCTTGGTGAACCGTGGGCATTTGCTTAATAAACAAGTGCCTCTGTCTACCCCACTTTGGGATTAAAAGGCGTGAAGTGCATTTTGTTTATTTATTTAATACTTTACTAAACTGGTGGACTTAATACTAAAGTATTTTCTACCAGTCAACCCCACAACATGGAAGAACATAAGTGCGGGTCAGTATTATTAAAAAGTACAATTCAAAACAAAGAAAATATTTATACAGGATATAAAAAGTAAAAACGTATTGATAAATAGTTAAAACGTGGACTAACTAGTTGACGTATATTATTTTTTCCGTATTTGGCGTACATTTGATCAGGTTATGAGACCTTCACTAACATTGAATTAGAGCTGTTCTAACTTTATTAATATGAGGGTTAATATTTTACGGGTTTGGTCGGTTGTTTTTTCTTTAAAGTTATATACAGAGTGTAAAAGGACATCGAGCAATGGTCTTAGTAACGTTTTATCATAATGATGAACAACTTTACTATTACTTTGACGACAATGTCGGGAAATGAAAAAAAAAAAATCTCTACCCTCATACAAAAGGTCATCTCCCGAGGCAAAACATAGTCTATTTTGTATGGAGATGGTAATTTTTCTTTGCATTTCCCCGCAATGTCGCCATAGTAAACGTTGTTCATATTGACGAACCCAACAACGTTTCTAAGAACATTGCTCGGGGTCCTTTTACAGTCAGTATATCTAGATTACGATTAAGAATGCTTCTCTAGTTGCGGAGATTTTAAATTTATTACCATTTTTGGGTACCTACTTACCCTATGGTAACATTTGAGATTGGGTGTGAATTTGTCATTAGCCATGTAACAATCCACCACACCTATTATTTTATTTAATAGGTCATCTTAAAAACTAATAAAAAAAACTACAGTCGAAAAAGTGCATGATCAGGTTCAATGACAGAGAGAAAGAGAGAGAGAGAGAGAGAGGATTTATTCGCATCACAACAAAAAAAAACACAAAACAAATTACAGCAAGATAATAACAAAGAGAGAAATAAAAACACATTTAAAGGTAATAAAACAAATATAAATAGTTTGTGATGCAAAAAGGCAGCTGGCTCAGCATTATGCTGGGGATTGCACCAGCATGACTGATTTTCAGCCAGTGCCATAAGTGACCCACGATGTGTCAAAAGCGCGTCTGTCGGGCATTGTTAAAAATACGTTACGGTAATACAGTTTTTCAGTGGAACTAAAACTCCAATAAAGTCGATCTTCTGTTACTTGACAAGGAAAAATAAACCTTATTGGCAAAATTACATTCATAAGAGTGTCCATATGATGGTCCTAGACCTCTATGGGTAACTTGACAATACCATATGAATTTCGAATAAGCGAACTCTACAATTTAACACTTTCGGGGGTACACCCCGCCTGTCAAAGTGACAACAACAGCTGCTGGATTTGTCTTATTTCAAGCAACTTCCCTGACCGACGAGACATATAGGACGCCCAGGAAGATTTTGGAGTAAGGTCATGAGTCACAGATGAATAATTTCTTGTTTTTAAACGTGATAATTTGAACGTGACATGATGTTTTTAATCACATTTGGACGTACATAAATCATCATCAGCCACATAACGTCCACTGCTGGACGAGGGCCTCCCCCAATGAGATCCGTCATTTGGGGTGAAATGCCAGTAATCGCCACGCTTGGCAGGCGGGTTGGCGATCGCAGTGGAGTACATAAAAAAATATTTCAAAAAAAATTATATACCTACATATACGAAAATAAAAAAAATATATAAGTAAAGCTTAAATTTAATTTAAAAATGTGGACGTGGAATATTAATTGTATGCGACAGGGAAGTTGCTAATGTCAACACAAAAGTGTTAAGCTGAAGTTTGTTACGATACGATAGGAGTACTGTTTTACTCAGCCGGACTTAAATCAGTGAATGACGTCATTAACGCAGTCTATTGTAAACAACCACCGGACCTGACGATCGACGTTGTCCTGTCTTAACTATGAATATTAATATCAGTACAATTCCGTATAATCTTCCGCGCGCAATTTTCATATTGTTTATGTTTTGGGCATATGGAGGGGACGGATAAAAGTCGATTAACGAAAGAGATTTATATGGGTGATGTAATGGGTCAATCGACCAGATTGGCGATGTCCTGGCGGAAAGTGGCGTGAAAAGTACTCGAAACCGGAGGTCATGTATGAAAATACTTGAATATAAATGAAGTGAAAGAAGTATGTTTGGACCATGACAAATGGTGGTAGTGTCTGTCTCTCCCTTCTGGGAGACAGGCGTGAAGTGTATGTATACGTATATATGTATGTATTTTCATATGTTTTTTCTTCTTTCACAAGAATCGACATCTTCTTCCTGACATAAATAAGCGCAACAAAAATATACTGACGAATAGGAAACTTCTTCCTTTTTGTCAGTCGGTTAAAAGTCTTTGAATCATTTGTATAACTGTCCGTTTTACCAAATACATTTTGTTACTTACTACTTTACTAGTAAATATAGTAGTAACGGTAATATAATTTATTATGTGCTATAAAAATGAATTGACTTGAATGGTTGTATTGCTACGGGCCAAACTGGAGAACGTTACGGCTGGACCGATTTCTCTTATTAATTTTCTTGGCATGTTTTTTAATGTCATGGGAAAATTTTTATGAAAGAAAACATTTTTACACAAAACATTGTACGGGGAAATTATACTAATTTGTATAATTTCCCATTTTCATACTAATTTAACTGGATTTATTTAGGTCAAGCAAAAATACATACACAAAGAGAGACTGTGACAGAAGTGTAACCGTCAGGACAATGTATGTAGGGTACAATACTACATTATCAGTCACACGACGTCCACTGCTGGACGAGGGCCTCGCCCAATGATGTCCATTATTTGATTGATTTCTATGTTCTTCCTATGAACCCCACGACGGGAAAAGTTGGGCTGGTGACACATGTATTTTATTCGCCATCACCACACGGTTACGGTTGGATGGAATAACACACTCGTGAACTCTCACCTTCGTAATTAACCGGATATATTAACCATAGGTTAAATGTAGTAAGTGGGCATCCCCTGGTGTCGAGAAGCATTAAAAAAAAGTTACTAACTTATCGTTAACAAACCTATGCAACTTTAAAGCTAATTTTGTCAGAAACCGTATGTTTGTAGTTTCTTTGCAATAAATATAGTAGTAGGTATTTGGTTTTCTGAAATGTCTGCTCCGAATTTACGCAGAGTGCCGTATGAATTTAGTATGCTGCTGTTTTCGTTAGATAATAATAATATTACATTACTTGTGAACGCCCCGCGATTTCATTCGCGTAGTTTCAGTGTTTCATACTAACTATGACACCCTCTATATAGCAACGCGTACCACAGGATTGACGTATGGTGACGGTGAATAGAATACATGTGTCACCATCCCAGTCCAACTTTTCCCATCGTGGGGGTCATAAGAGGCGGCCGAGGGAACTCCAGAGGACGGGCAGCAGTGTGTTAAACGCCCCCTGTGAGTTAAACCACAAACCACATGCCAAGCGTGGCGATTGGCGTTTTCGCCCCAAATAATCATATAAATCATTGGGGGAGGCCCTCGTCCAGCTGTTGACGTCATGTGGCTGGTGATGACCACATGATCGAGATAAAACAGTTCGTCTCCTTTGGTCTAAGTCTACTATTTCATAGCGCCCCGCGCTTTCATTCGCATAGTTTCGGTATTTCATACAAACTATAACACCCTCTATATAGCAACGCGTCCCACAGGAATTGGATAAAAAGTATCCTATGTCCTTCTCCGGGTAATAATCTACGTGCTTACCAATTTTCAACCAAATCAGTTCAACCGTTCTTAAGTTTTAAATAGTGTAACTAACACGAGTTTCTTTTATATCTATAGATATAGATATAAGGAAACCGGACAACAGTAATAATTCTAGGTATTTGGCCGCCAGATCGATCGGTAACAAAAAGGAATTTATTGAAAGGCGGGTAGATCCAAGGGAACATTGCGGTGGGCTCAATTACCTAAATACCTACATCAACTTCGTTCCAAGGTTCCGACTATATCGGGCTAAATTGTTTCACAATGGAGATATCGCCAGTTATTTATTTCGTACAAAATAATATAATATAAGTAGGTACTTACTTAGTGTAGTAACCAACTAACCTACTTTAATAACGTTAAAGAAAAGAGAACCGATACTAGTGGACGTCTCATGGACGCCCTTGTCGATTTTAAAGGGACCAGATTTAAATGGGACCAAATGGGAAAGGAATACAAACGCAATAAGAATCATACGAATTTGTTTACTCAGTTAAAAGTTTTGGATAAATTTATAAAACTCCTCTTTTAAAGTTTTACACAAGAAGTTTGACCTAACCTCGATTTTCTCCTACTGCGATTTTAGTACCGACTAGTGGCGAAGCTAGGAGATAAGCCGGTAGTGAAAAATAGGCACTTAACGAATGATTATTTAGATTTTATTACTTGTCTTACTTATTTGAGCTATAATAAGTCCCTACGCTACTTAATTTCCTTGAAAATATTTGTTAATGTGCCTGGCATAGGCTTGTCTTGTACTACCGGCATGGAATTTCGAGATAAATAGCTAATAACCTTAATTTGATGCCTAAGCAATGATATTAAAACATTTAATTAAAATCTCTTCAGTAGTTATTATGTGAAAGTGTGGAAAAATATCCTTTCAAATTATCGCGTTAACAATATTAAGTAGTACCGGTAGTAAAGTTATTTACAATGTCTATTTATCTAACATACATATTAGGTCCGTTACAAACAACGTCTGTTTATTTATTGACTGATTGTAACATCGTATTATTATTGGTCGTGTGAGAATAATAAATAATATGAGTAATATTTACCGGCCTTTTTTAACCCTCTGCGACTGACGTGAGGTAATTTTATCAATTGTACTGACGTGGTATTCAACGAGACACCATTTCAACTGCAAATATTTATATAAAATATTATAATGTGATTGTTTTATAATATAAAAACGTTCGACAATTTTATAATAATAAACTTTCTTTTTTTTTTTAAATTAAACGGTCTTTATTAACTTTCATAAATGACCAAGTTAAAAACTATCAAAATCAACATCTTTCAAAAAAGAAAGAAAGAAAGAAATACACTTCACGCCTTTAATCCCAAAGAGGGGTAGGCAGAGGCACTTGCTAAAGCAAGTACCCACGATTAACCGAGCGTATTTAACCCAACGTGACAGGGGGTGAGCCCATCGCCGTTATAGGGTTCACACACCTTGTGGTGTGCGTGTTTCATCACGATGTGGTGCTTCACCGTACGAGCGTTGCGTTGCGTACATAGGCTCTGAAAAAGAGTCCCATTGGTACACGTCCAGTAGCCGAACCCGGGACCTCCCGGTTACAAGTCAAGTGTCCGACCAACTGGACCACAGACGCTCTCCAGCACAAAATCACAGCTTCGTTTCTCAATTTTCACAGTGGCTGGAGCACTGAGGACAAATTGAGTTCGAAAAATCACAGCAAAAATATTTAGTTTGTCTTTTTATTGTTTTGGATAAATATAACACAGAATAAAATACTACAAAACAAACTAATGGTGGCAGAGGAAGGATATCCTTGCCTGAAATAATATCGCTACTCTTCTCTGTTGATCTGTTAATTATTTTAGCCACGCCATAATTTGATCTTCTTGACGTACAAAATTCCAGCCGGAGTTCTCTTACCAGTAAACGTGCCTGACATGAGCCTTCCATATCTAAAACTATCTTATCTTGTTTTAGTATACCACAATATAATATAACTAGCTTTCCGCCCGCGGCTTCGCCGGCGTGGACTTCGGTTATATTGCGGTATAAAGGACAACGATAAGAAAACTTATCATTCCTACGGAAAAATCTAAGTTTCCCTCGGGAATATCAATTTTTCCGGGATAAAAAGTACCCTATTATTAAATCCGGACTTCTGACTTTACGTATGCAAAATTTCAAGGCAATCGGTTCAGTAGCTACGGCGTGAAAGCGGAAAAAACATACAAACTCACTTTCCGATTTATAATATTAGGAAGGAGATATAAACGTAATACAAACTTAAATCATTTACTCACGTGGTAGTTTAGGAGACATCATGTATCTATAATCTATAACACTGTTCCGTCCCTCTTCATTACATAGTATAAAACAAAGTCGCCTCCCGCTGTATGTCCCTATGTATGCTCAGATCTTTAAAACTACGCAATGGATTTTGATACGCTTTCCTTTAATAGATAGAATGATTCGTGAGGATGGTTTATGCGTATAATATCAGATAAACATTGTTAATAATGTAGGTATACTGGCAAAAGTTTACACATAAAAAAGAAAAGAGATGCAAAACGACGCGATCGGACGCTTATTTTTCGATTTCAAACAAAACACATCGATCACATACTATTGGTTTTGAATAAAGTGTCAAGTATGTGTAGGTATTTAACTGTATGAGGAGAGTCCTGCAGGACGCAGTGCGAGGGTGACACCGCTGCGTTCTTAGGAGATCCTGGAGTCACCCGATTCGCACTGCTGACAACCACCAGCCCAGTCTCTCCCCTGGCATCCATGACGGATTTCACCTTCGAAAAAAAAAGTATGTACGTGTAAATATACCAGCAAGCACAGTACAGTATAGAACTCCCGATCACTTCCCCTGCAGTAGACTGGAAGACGTAAATAACGAAAATAGAATCGTGTTATAAGTAAATATTTGGTTTAGCCAATATCACGCATGACTTTTTGCGTGTTTTATAAATGGCGGGTTCATATATTATTTTTTTAGGGAACACTTTTTATTCAAGTAGCGTTTTTCTCTCGGTAATAGGCTTTCTCTTTGGAAGGGCCAACTGGCTCCTGAGAATTCTGATTAGGTATATGCGGCGACGGAATTATTGTTTTTCCCTGTTCTTTTCAATTTCATGACACCCAGGGCCCCGTATCACAAAACTTACAACTTTATTTTACAATGACAACTTGCGACTGTGACCAAATCACCGCCATGCGCCTCGACGATACCTTAATCCGTCGGGAAATAAAGTATTTTCAAAAACAAAAGTAATTTCCAGGATCACAGGAAAAAGTAGCAAAAGCAAACAACGGTAACCAGGAAAAAGTTTCGTGACAATGGCGTGAAGTGAAGTTCTATAACTAGTTTTTTTTTAAGTTTCCAAAACATGAAACTCCTTTCTAACAAAAAAAATAATTATCAAAATAGGTTCATAACAGACGAAGTAAACGTTCGAATTGAAAAAGACTCTTTTTTTAATTTCGGTGACAGAAGTCACCCTGTACACCTACTAGCGACATCTACATAGGACTTTGTTGGAGTTTGAAAATTCCCCATTATGTCCATTACGCTCTTTTAGGATAAACCTATTTTTAAAGCATAAATTATGAATGAAAACTACCTATTATTGAAAATTAATACGCTTTTTTAAATTTTATTCCGAAAAATAATAAACAATAAAATATCAATTTTCTTTTTTTCTACTTCGCAAAGTGAAAACATGTCCGCGTCGTTTGTGGTTTCTTTACTTTGCCAAGAAAATACTCTTCAATTACGTCCGTCGCGTGCGGCGGTTGGCGAACGACTACTGAAAAATGTGTGACTAGTGTCGCGTCTGTCCGGCTACCTCTAGCCGGACAGACGCTCAGCGTTAGTACTTAAGTAAAATGTTTTAGAGTACGCGGAAATATTGTAACGTGATCGATCGTAGTGTCACTACTATTTAGTTAGTTATACTACGTTTATTGGTAGAAGAAACGTACGTACCTAAGTACTTTTAAATATGTAATTAACAACGTTAATTTGTTGAGTTGAGTTCAAGTTAAATGTAAACACCACGTACTTTCATAAATTATACCATTAACAGTTGTGATGACAAAAAGTGATTTTCCAAATTGGACTGAATTTATTGTTTGATTGATCTAGTGATAATACGCACTGTGTACAGCTGTTGTTATAATAAAATACACAAAATTCTGTCCTAAATTCTGTCGTCCTTGTTTGACCGGTTAACCGTGCTTCAGACTGTATTTAATTTAATTGCACAGGTACTTTATACAAAAGCCTGAGCTCAACATAAAAGCTTTAATATAGGAGTCGGGAATAGAACGAAGGAATGTATCAGAAACGAGGTGATCCGACAGAGTCATCGACATAAATCATCGGATTAGCAAGCTGAAGTGGCAGTGGGCCGGCCATAATAGGCGTAGGACCGATGTACGTTGGGGTAAACGAGTTCTCGAGCGGAAACCACGTCACGGCAAACGAAGTATAGGACGCCCACAGACAAGGTGAACTGATAATAATGCGCGAAATGTTCGGCAGAAGCTGGATGCGAGAAGCTGAAAACAAAATGGCGTTCAATTGGGGAGGCCCGAGGCGATTTAGTCCCTTCATGCTGACTCTCCCCACAATAACTACATGTCATATTACACTTTTTGTACATCTTGTCCCGCTATGCCAATATTTTTAAATTTACTTACAGGAGATCACTGAATGCCGACTTTTTGATTTATTGTTATAACTTACAAAAAATAGTAAAGTTGACACTGGAGATAAATAAAGAATAGGCTTTGACCGATTGTTAGCAATAGTCGGCATTTACTGATCTCTGGGAAGTAAATTTGACAATGTCTAAATCCCCGTGTCCAGTAGCGCATGGATATAGGCTGATGACGATTATGACTTGTCCGAAAGATATCTCATCGTATTTTTAAATATCGCATCATATCATATTTCATATCATATCATAATACCATTACATATTCTTTTCTATCAATTGAGCTTTCATGACAAACGCGCATGTTTCTTTATTAGTTACTCTTTCACGAAAAAAACTACGGACTTCAATTAAACATTACAATAATGTGCCTTATACATCTGAATAACACATTCTATATGTTAGGCTATATTTTATCTAGAATTTACCAGAGGTACAGGATAAACTTGGGGTAACAACTAGTATGACAATACACAGTGTTGAGTTGCCCTACTAGAAATACATTTTATTTATTTATTTGTCAAACACCTTAATACTATACACAGAATTTACCTAATGCGATAGTCTAGGCAATAATCTAACCTATAAAATAGTTTACATGTACATATAGAGGTAATTATTAGGTATAATACTGCAGGATACTTATATTAAAAATCCCTTACTTAATAAAAAACAAAATATCAAAAAGATACGTAGGTAAGTACTTACAACTAAATTACTTTTGTGTATAGCGTACGTAACACATACAAAGCGGCTTTTGTGAAGTCACTCAAAGTGCTACAAAACATATCAATATTATGATAACTTACAAGGCTGGAGAGCGCAAATCGTGCGCGATATTAGCACACATGCATACGTATTACCAGGTGGTGTGCACTGGCTTTTACGACAAGGTAGACAGTAATCCCCAAGGATTGACACCTATGTATAGGTAACTTGAACGAAATATAGGTACCTACCTATCTACTCACCAACAAAACACAGGACCTTCGTCAGCCTATGTCGTGAGTACAACAAAAGAAGATCTAGCAACAACTCTCTTATTAGGTCGTGTAGCCAAAATACTAAGGTAGGCCTGTGTCTTTTTGCCTATATGGTGTGCATGCCACTGCGTATTACCTACTAATACCTCTACCCCTTGGAGAAAACTTTAGGAGCAATGGATGGGCTGTTTTTGTTAGAGGTATTTAAGTAATCGCACATCAAAAAAGTTCCAAGATAAAATACTATCTTTTCTATTCTGTTGTAACTTTAGCATTCGTCATTTTGATGTGTGTGTACAGTGAAAACTTTATACCCGGTATTACGGCGTGAAATGAATCAAAGTCCGTTCTTGACCACGGTATATGTAACAGTGGTCGAGGGGAGGAAAAAAGACGGCAAGTCGAATCTTGTCTCTGATTTATTTCGCGTTGCAAGACCCGGTATAAACTTTTAGGTATACTTACTTAGGTCCTAGCACACCCGGGGGTACATAGGGCCTTGCAGATATCTCTCCATGTCCTTTTGTCTAGCGCTGCCATCTTTGCGGCTCTCCTTTTTTCATTTTTTCCCAAATATTTTTTGCTATTTAATCCTTTTAATTCCAAAGCGGGGTAGCCAGAGGCACTTGCTAAAGCCCAGGGTTCACCAAGCGTATTGATGAAACCCTCACACCACAAGGTGTGTGAATCCTATAACGGCGATGGGCTCACCCCCTGTCACGTTGGGTTAAATAATTTTAGTTATACTTTTCTGTTAAATAAGTAAGATGCTTAGTATGTATGTTGGTTTGAAGGTAAAGACAGAGGTAATTGTGTGATGTGATGATATTGTGTGTGGCGATGTGAAGGGGGCTCGCAAAGTTCGCTCGATTTTTAATTAAGAATGTTCAATGTTTGCAAAGGAATATTATTTTGCGAGTACGTACAAATGGAAACGGAATAGAAATTGGAGAGACAGGAAATTAAGTCGCGCTCTGAACTTTGCGTACTAAGTTCGAGTTTATACGTGTACTGAAGGCTTGCCCCAGCTTCGCACGGAGGCAATGTCGCACATATACAGAAATATTAAAAATAATAATTGTTTCTCTACAAATCTAGTCTAATATTCATTATTAATAAGAAGCTTTCCGCCCGCGACTTCGCCCGCGTGGACTTCGGTTATATTGCGGTATAAAGGAATATTTTTGTTTTCCCTCGGGAATATCAAATTTTTCTGGGATAAAAAGTACTCTATTATTTAAACCGGACTACTAACTATACACACCTACAAAATTTCAAAGCAATCGGTTCAGTAGTTACGGCGTGAAAGCGGAACAAACAAACAAACTCACTTTCCGATTTATAATATTAGTAAGGATATGTCGTGTTACAATTAAGATTCACCCTTTTATACTTTTTATTGGAAATCTGCTGAATTAATTACGCTTAGCGCTTCCTACTATCCTTTTATAGTGACAAAGGATAGACACATTCTCATGGTAATCCGGCTGCTATGGGATGGCGATGGGGTAGTTTCACATTTTTAAATTTTTAAATTTCGGGCCTTTCGGCTATTGCTGGTCCTGGGCAGCTTCTGAGCACCTAGAAGACGTTATTTAGGACACGTTTCTCGAGTTCCCTAAAAAAAAATACACTTCACGCCTTTAATCCCAAAGAGGGGTAGGCAGAGGCACTTGCTAAAGCAAGTACCCACGGTTCCCTAATCTGAAAAAATATGTATATATGGCAACGACACCCTTTGTTATTTAAAAGCTATGTTAAAAAAATGAACTGCAAAGTGAAAAAAACGCTGTAAAGCTACATACTACGAATAAAAGCTTTAATACCTAACACGCGTACCTACAGCTTGGACAGTTTATTTTTGCAAAGGTTAATTCTCGCATAAAAAATGTGTATAAAACAGGTACCAAACGTTTTTATCCACGTACATTTACTACCGTAATGTAAGCGTAAAAACATATACTAGGTCTACCTAGTATATATATGTTTACATTACATTACGCTAGTATATGTTCTAACGTAACGTGGGATTCATCTCAGCTGTCGTCTGAAAAGGAATAAATCGATTAAGAACTAATAACAGGATAAATAAAATATTATAACTATATTCTGTAGTCACGTGCAAAAACAGGTATACATTTAAAAGCCATTTTCTTCTAAAGCATTGATGGGAATGTTATGGTTTTGCGAATATGGTATTCTAGATTCTAATAACAAAGTAGCAGTTGTTATTTTAAGAGAAAATGAATTACTACTAAGTGTATACGCACGTGTGTTTTTGCACGTGACTGTACAGCCAAAATCATCACGAGGCTAATATTCGTCCACTGCCGGACATAGGCCTCTCAATCTAGGCCCTGATTGCATGCTAAACGAATCACAGAAAATAGCACAATAGCACACTTGACGCACTTATCGGTATTTTTAATATAACACATATTGTCCTCATCCCATGTTAATAATTTAAAGACACAAGTGGTGTTATGGAATTTAGACAATGAAATATACTTATTTAAATAGATTTTTTTCTTTTGAATATATGCTTATACATATAATATATAAAACACCCAGACACACCCAACAATTACTTAAAAGCTCATCACCTAAGTACCTGACAGCGGTGGGAATCGAAATCACGGCCCTACGGAATAGGGGCGGGTTCACACACCTTGTGGTGTGCGGGTTTCATCACGATGTTGTCCTTCACCGTACAAGCGTTGCGTTGCGTACATATTCTTTATTCTTTATTGTAACCACATAATGCACATGGGCTCTGAAAAAAAGTCCCATTGGTACACGTCCAGTAGCCGGACTCGAGGCCGCGACCTCCCGGTTTCAAGTCAAAGATCCAACCAACTGGACCACAGACGCTGTTTATCAAGATACTAGACTTATTTAATTTTATCTTTAGCCCTCTATTATCACAGTGACATTTAAATAATGCGTAATGTACATAAAAATCGGACAAAATACCTACCCACCTATTATGATCTTGTTTATTCAGGCCCGGCCAGTGGGGCGGCGCGGCGGGCGTGACGTGAATGATTAATATTATATTCACACTGCTGACCGGGCCAACTTTGTTCGACCATACTGATAAAAATATGTACGTAGGTACAAAAATATATGTTAGCCGATTATCAAGCTTATCCGAGAGTAAAATA
>SJJU01002350.1:0-51241 GCA_012932125.1 Conopomorpha cramerella | reverse complement strand
TTAATTTCGCTCCGTAATACCCGGTTTAAACTATTAATACAATTAACCGAAGTATTGAGACAAAGACTAAATATGTAGAAATGAGGGAACGTTGACCTTTGACTAGTGTTATTTTGAAAATATTTGTGACATCATGTTTATGTAAATAAAACTTGATAAATGTAATGAAAAGTTGTTTACTGTCAGTATATACATACGTAGGTATATTAAATACGCCTTTTTTACCTTCATACAAAGAAAAGGCGTATCATCACATCATTTTCATGGGAATATGTGCTCAATGACTGAGCTTCACGTCCGTTCAAGGATCATTATTATTCGCCCAAAACCAAGAATTGTGGTAGTGGTTCCTATTGGTGGCAGTCTTATCCTATACGTTTAAATTGCGTAGACTTTTCTCGAAATGTCCATGTCTTTCTGCCCACAAAATCATTAAAAGAACCTCTGTGCAATACATTTCAGCTTTCTAGGGTTTGGGCTGGGTGTTGAAGAATCAGTGTGATGGATGAATCAATGAGGACTTAAAAATTTATATATATAGATTAGGAGTCTAGTGGTTGTAAGGTGGATGACGTTTATGTAATGTCCATTCATTACGAAGTTTTGTAAAAAGTACAATCTCCTTAAGTAGAAACTTGAATTGAATTTGCGCATGAGTTTTCACTCTTATTGATATGACTATGTAATTACGTGTACGTGAAATCGTAAATGATATTCTTTTATGAATATTACATGTAATAAAGTTTTTTATGAGCATATAAACAATATTTTTTCTTATTTACCTACCGTTCTACCTGTACGATATCTATCATCTATACCTAGGTAACCTATGTTTTATGGGTTTTGCCATTTCATCCACTAGAAAATCGATCCACCAGGTTGAACAGCATTCGGATGTCCATTATGATCCACCAATACTTTTGCTGAATTATGTTGGACCCCTTTGAGATCTTTAGTACCACTAATGTGTATCATTGACCTTGAATCAACTACAGTGGCGTTATTTTTAGATAGAATGCGTTGATAGTTTTTTTTTTATAAATAAAGAGTAAAGACGAAGTATTAACTAGTAATTTTTCCGTAGTACTAAGGGCACATATTAGTGTCACCAGTATATTAATGGTAGGTACTAAAGAAACCAGGGGGGTGGATCGTAGGACCGATGACAGGTGGGGTCTGAATGTTATAGAGTGGCGGCCACGAATGGGAATGCGCCTCTTGGACAAACCTTCAATAAGATGGCCCCACGATTTAGCGGCCAAGTCTGCTACACTCTCGTAGTTGCATCGCTCTGATATCGTAGCGGAAAACGATATGCATCGTTGTTTTACTACAGGATCATCATCATCATCAGCCCATACTTGTCCACTGCTGGACATGGGCCTCTCCAATTGCACGCCACTGTGATCTGTTTTCGGCTTCTCGCATCCAGCTTCTGCCAGCCATCTTGCGTATATCAGTCCACTTTGCCTGAGGGCGTCCTACACTCCCTTTGCCGAGATGCGGTCTCGAGAACTCGTTTTCCCCCAACGGTCATCGGTTCTACGGCTAATTTACTACAGGACAACAGTTAAAGTAGGGCTTGGGTGGTGGTGGGATTATCCCTGATAAACAATATTAGTTAAATTAAAGTACCGAAATCAGCAATGCACTTGGTGTGCCGCTACGATGCAAACCAGGGCGTAGTAGACTTAGGTCCCAGGTTAATAGGGCGGGGAGGAAGGCACAATACGGATCAATGTGGCGTACCTTAACGGAGGTCTATGTCCAGTAGTGTGTCTTTTTTTATAATGATTATGGCCTTGATCGTCCCATCGTCGAGTGGAGATTCAATGCCCGTGGTATCATTATATTATACCAATGGTGTCTGGGAAGAAATTTTGGATGCATGTTAAAATGAATAAAAACCAAGTAAATACAAAATATACATTTATTATCATTACGTTGCTAATTACATTGTATTTACACATAAACATTGTTTGATATTCAATAGTTTAAAGCTTTGAATACACAAACGCATAACTAGTTAAAACAAATCACTGCGGAGGCATCGCCTGTCACTCTCTCATTAAAAGATCTGACGGGTGTATCCCACTATTTCCATTGTCTATTGTTATTGCTATGGTTACGCTTAGCAAATTGCAATGGAAATAATGGGATACGCCCGATCGGACAGGGATAGCAAGAGATTTGAAAACTTCCTTCTAAAGTAAATTATTTGCTTTTGAGTATTAGAGCGACTAAATGACACATACTTATGACTTATTGCATAGTTTTCTGCTGAAAAGAGACAGACTAAAGGTGGCCCGCACCTTGTAAGCCTAGTTGTGTTTAGTCTGAGCCAGCTTTCTTTTAAACAAAGAATGCCACAGAATATTTTATGTCACATTAAAATCAATTTACCTAGTTACATCTCCTACGTTTCACATTTCTTTGACAATTTTTGAATGTTCTTTTAGAAAAGTCTTTTTAAACATGTCTTTAGTTCGCTTATTTTAATTAACATTGGACGAATAAATACAGTAAATTACAATTTACCATAGGTAAGTACATCCCTAATTTTGAATAAGTATCTATTTTGATTATTATATTCTAAAATCTATAGAGATGAACTGTACTTCGCAGTTCAATACCTACGCAACTATTTATTTGCAGATTTTAAGCTTTTACATAATAATGCAAATGACATCATGACGCCTAGGTAAACGTAGGTAAGTATTATATTATTTGGATTTTTTGTACTAACATTCTTCTCTAATTACAATAGAAGTAAGTAACTTATAAATAACACTAAGTAGGTGTCCTACATAAGTGAAATTATTAAATGAGCAAAAGTAAATTACAAACTAACAAAAACCGTGCCCTATATAAAATACAATAACTAATTAAAACAATTGAGTAAGTCTTCTAAAGAATAACTACATTCACAAGGGTAGTCTATTTTGTGTTTATTGGAAAATGCAATTTGAAATTAATCCTTTGGAATATATTCATCTAGGTTAGGAATAGTGATAAAACAGCTAAAATGCTTTCTTTTCAAGACTATATTATTTTTCTAAATTGACCCCTTCACACAAAGCACAAGCATCTGATCAAGAGAAGTACGATTTTTTTTTTCGTTTTGGTACACAACCGTGTGTCACCAATGTCCCGAACGAAAGAAATAAATTAGACCTCGCCTAAAACCTTTTTGTATGTAGAGGCGTTTTCTTTGTTCGATAGAATACTTTTGCATCTTCTATGCATTAGTTCTTAGAAAACGACAACATGTTCTGAGAAGCTCCTTCAATTCGACCGAACGGAAGCTTTAACTTAGTGCTACTATATAGGTAATTTTGACTTTCCCCATGTAGTATATGTAAGCAAGCATGGTAGTAACTGGAGGTTCACTGGCTCGCCAACACACGCGTCACAACAGTAAGTACGTCCGCTCTCGCCCGTGGCTCTCGCGTAATGCCCCGCGCTACCTTGCGACTCGTGCGCCCGAGACAGTGCAGTGTATTGCTTATACGCATACACTACACCCCAGTTTCGCCAACGTTTTTTATTTAACATTGTATGTTTGTTTGTAAGTCACTTCTGAGAGCTTCACTAGCGCTACGGTATGAGTCTGTCTAATCAACTGTAAGTAACGAACTCTTGTTCCTTAAATTTAATTCAAATATTTGGGACATAATATTGTCAATTTATTCACAATAACATTTGGCCACGTATTTTTACAATATTATACAATAAATTTGATAACTACAATGACTAAAATACGAAAAAAAATCCCGTTCTTTTTGATAAGAAAAACGTAAGTAACATATCCAATAGCTTACTGTATTTTCCTACTATAAATATTTTAATAACATAAATAAATAACTAGCTCCTTTCTTCGTACCTTTTGTTCCCTCACGACTGATTTGTAACGCCAAACTGATTTGAATACGAGGAATGGATCTTTGAACGATTGAACCTTTACCGGAACACGCAATGAAAGAGAACGGGATGTTTTATTGCTTATACTATAGTCTAATGTTTTTATTCGACGCACCAATTTGTGCGCAGTTCCTATGCGTACACTTCATTCCTACGTAAATTAAACTGAAAATTGAATACATACAAACAGTTTAAGATCTTCATTTCGCAAAGTATATTCTAGCTTGAATGCAGCCTTATAGGACTGCTGTACACAGCCAAAGAGTTCTAAATGTAAGTACATTGACATTTCAGCAAGAATTATGCAACTGTTGTAGGAATCATTTTTTTAAGATCATTTGAAAAAGATGCGTTAATACGTAAATGTAACAAACAGTCAGAGCCCTTCAGCCGTGAAAATAGTATAAGCAAATTCGATTCCTCGCAGCAAAATCACTTTGGCAAAACATATTTTATAACTGATTTCTTTTCCTAAATGATATGTGAATCAAATTCGTATTCAATTATGTTTTCTATACAACACATAATAATAAGTCTTGGACGTCTAAAACAAGATCTGATTGCACGAGACCCAATCATTAATACACCTATTAAATAGTATATAAATTATAAATGCAAAATTTTCATTTCAATTTGTAACTTCAATTATATAATATATTATAACATGATTATGTATAATTACTATAACGCAAACTGCACCACCTACATTATCATCGAAATTAAAAATCATAAAATTAATTGAGGCGAGCATAAATATAATAAGTTTACTATTAGATAATAAAATGGGATATATTTACCGTAATTTTGTATGTATTATAACTTGTTGAGGAACTACAGTACTATCAAGTTCAGGGGGCATATATAAAAGTATTATTCTTTATACAGAAATTATTAGGAAAAACCCTTTAATACCAAAGTCTACTGTTTGTATAGACACATCTCAGTCCATTTCAGTAAGTAACCCGGGAGGGAAAAATATCGAAACATTCTTCCTAAAATGAACAATAAGCTGATAGAAATAGGGATATTTCTTGGGGAGATTATTTATTTTTTGTCAAGAGGCAATAGTTAAAATGGGAACCCCACAAGGGTCTAAAGAATCAGTAGACTTAGAACAGTAATTTTTAATGCAGGGTGTATTAAAAAAAAGTGCCTATTGCTTATAACATTAAGTCGAAGTGGCACTCAGCTGTCACCCTTTTGTAAATATTATAATTGTTACTGTCAAAACATTAAACCGTTCAAATTCTGACAGTGAGTGATTTGCTACATTTTCCTTTCCATCCCGTTAACTTGACTGAACTGTCATTATTGCTTTGAGTATCGAAATTTAGGAATGTTACTAATATAAGATAATGATTTCTAACATAAAATGGAGAGAATCTTTATATTTTAAATTTATCAGTTTATTAGCACTTGGAATTCTGAAAACCAACTACTGAGGAATAATTAGGTTTATTTTGCTCGGTGTTAAACAAAAATGAACCTTCATTTGTACATAAGTGTACCCTGGAGATGAAATCCTGGGGGGCCACGGGGGAATTAATATTAAATTAAAAGTTTAAAACGGGTATTATAGCGCGAAAATTAACCAAAGATAAGCATTCTTAACCAAAGGTAAGCATTCGTAACCATAGGTAGCCCGAATGCTTATCTTTGGTTAATTTTCGCGCTATAATACCCGTTTTAAACTTTTAATATCCAATTAGTGCGCGTTTCCTTAAAAAATGATTTAAGTTAAATGACCACCCTCATAGTGTGGACAGTATCATAGTACTCCATAATTTAATTTAGAGGGACGCTGATCCCAGCCGCCACGGCAATATGAGGGTATGTCCCATATTGATACATAGAATAAAATAAAGTCGCCTCCCGCTGTCTGTCTCTATGTATGCTTACATGTTGAAAACTGCACCGGATTTTCATGCGGTATCCTTTAATATAGTTCTCGAGTGGAGACCGCATCTCTCCCAAACGGAGTGTAGGACGCCCCCAGGTAAGGTGGACTGATGCTATGCGCAAGACGGTTGGCAGAAGCTGGATGCGAGAAGCCGAAAAAGAATCACAGTGGCGTGCAATTGGGGAGGCCTATGTCCAGCAGTGGACAAGTATGAGCTGTGATGATTCTTTAATATATAGAGTGATTTTAGAGGAAGGTTTATATGTATATTTCATACATATAATAGCAGGAAAACAGTGTTGTGTATTGGCAAAATAACGTTTGCCAGGTCAGCTAGTATTCTATAAAACAAGTTTTTCTCTCCCACTATTCCTTGAGAAGGAAAAGGACTAACAGACTACAAGTTGTTCAATAACGTCTTGATAGGTATATGGAGCAAATGGTAATCATTACTTCATATAACTTGAAGTTCTTCATGACATAGGCTCTTCAGATCCCGTGTTATATTCTAAGTGCTAATTAACTCAACTTACATATTTAACTTAGATTTATATTTTCTTGTTTAATTTATCACCTTTATAGTAAGTACAATAACGTCTATACTATAGTGCGATGTTTAAATATTGTCCAATATTGACACTATTTCTATATAGAAATAGTAGATATTTTTAATGAGGCGTTTTTTATATTTACTTTGTTATTTTCTCAATAGATGGCGCTAAACCATCAAACTTCTTTGACTGAAATTTCTTGCAACAACTTCAATCAATATTAAAAATCACGCCACACACGCGACTCCTTACTCGTAAACTCGGTTTAACTTACCTAAGTTGTTACAGTTCTATTCAAACTGGTTATTCCGTATGTGACATACAACTGACAGTTTAAGTTGAGCTCGATGTAACGGAGAAATAGTTATACCGCGTTTATTAGAAGAACCCTAACGGCTTTACTAATAAATGCAGTTTATCTATTCCGACATTATATTAAGCCCACCTTAAGTTGCCAGTTGCATGTCAAATACTGAGTAACCAGTTTCAGTAGACCTGTGATAACTTCGGTATAAGTTACAACGCGTTTATTGGTAAGGGGGTATGCGTTTAGTGTGTCCTAGCAAAGCTCTCCAAGAAAGACATGACAAGACATACCAGGCACTGCGATTGGTTGAAACAAGCTAAGTCGCACGATGTGTGACATAGCAGCCAATCACAGCGCGTATTTGTTCTATGTCTTGTCTTTCTTGACGCGCTTGCTGCTGATTGATCGACACAGAAATTAGTAGTGACCCCTGTCATAGAGGAAAATGAGTTTAAAATTGCCTCATTATATTAAAATGTATTATTCCCCTCATATACAGTTCGAGACGGAAATATCATTTCAAGCCGTATTTTAGCGCGAAAATTAACCAAAAGATAAGCATTCAGCTGACAGTCGGCTCCTGACCACGGCACATGTAACTGTGTCGAAAGCTCGGGCAAACAAGGAAGGTAAGCTAAATTGTTATCTTTGGTTAATTTTCGCGCTGTAATACCCTAGTTTTAAACTTTTAATATTAAGTCAGTGCGCGTTTCGCTAAAAAATGTTATAAGCCGTTTTTTATTTCTACTGAACTCTCTGTCTACTGAAACAGAAAACTTATTTCAGGATATGTAAATGTAGTGCGAGTATGTTTATGTATAAAGGGGAAAGAGAGAGAGAGAATGCGAGAAAGAGACAATCAGATATGATGACAAAATTAAACAATGTTTCCTAACAAATATTTAGAACGAAGTTTCTATTTTATGACACGTAATATGCTTTTAATAGCACAATATAAAAATCCTCGAAGATTTTCCTAGTATCAATTTTATCCGTTGATAATGTAAAATGAACCTCAAGTTCTACTGAACAATGGTGCATTTTTAATTTAACACTATTTATGACAGTTGAAAAAACACTTTGTGACTCACGTGTTAAAGTTCATTTTAATATAGCAATCGGGCAAAATCACCGTACAAGTGTTACTAGACTTTAAGGTAGAATTTCGTAAAAGTGAGACAGATTTCGTAAATAGTGTCGTTTTTCAACAACTATTTGTCCATTTAGGGTAACGCTTCAAGAAATGACAAGACATATAACTCTTTGCTATTGGTTGAATGAAACAGACAAAATTTCACTAAACGTGGATACGACAAGTGATCTCAATCTATTATTTCTAAGTATACAATATATGCACGCCACTGTGATCTGTTCTGCAATTGGAGAGGCCTATGTCCAGCAGTGGACAAGTATGGGCTGATGATGATGATACAATATATCGAAAAACTGGTTAATGATACTGAAAGTGCTTCAGGAGCCCTATAACTGTATCAATATTTTTTTTATAAACACAATAAACAAGCGTTTGACCACCATTCTGTCTGATGTTAAGCACCGATGTGGTCTACGCCGGAGCACACGTGTTCATTAGGTACCAATTTACTCCAGTGACTTGAAAGACTTTCAGACTATACTGCGTAATCGATATTCTGAAACTAGTAGTGACCTCTCTATGTCATAGAGGTATACGAGTTTAAAAATGCCTCGTTGTTTTGATGTATTATGTAGAACGTTAGTAGTTTACTTAGTATTTTATTGTTTTCTTTGTGTACCTATTAATGCTTTGTGTTATTTATAACACACTATATGAGACTTAGTTTCCTGAAATATTTTTTTTAATTTTTTTTTTTCAGTAGTTATGTGGTTCATGTATACTTGGTCAAACAACTTAAATTAACTAGAAACTCGTATAAAGGAATGAGATCGCTTGTCGTTTCCAACCTGGTTTTGTTATACATCGCGCCTTTCATGAAGAACTTATTACCTTCTGCGCTGCACACTTTCTCGAAAAATCTACCTTTACTAATTGCCAATATTATACCATCTTAAAGTTAAGAAAACATTGTTATGAAATCTTTTTGTTTTCATTCTCAGTCTTTTCGGTATTCTCGACGGTTTTCGGTATACCGTTAGGCAGTTTACCGTTTACCGTCGTGTCGTTTGTTACCGCCTTTACGGTTTTTACCGTCGCTTTCTTCTTTTTCGGTATTTCTATGAAGCGTTGTAATAGAGCTAGGAGAATGTTGCCGGGAACACGTTGGTGTTCCTCTATAAGGTCGTCTATAGCTGCGGCGACCTGTAAAAATAGAGCATATTATTATCCCCTGAATCCCACTGCAGGGCAAAGGCTCTCTTCTAATATAGAGTAACATTTGTTTAACAATACAGTGGCGTGCACTGGCTTTTACGGCAAGATAGGCAGTAATCCACAAGGATTGACACCTATGTACAGGTAATTTGTCTTCACGAAATATGAGTACCTACCTATCTACTCACCCACAAAACACAGGACCTTCGTTAGTCTTTGTCGTGAGTACAACAAAAAAGGATCTAGCAAAAACTCTGTTATTAGGTCGGGTAACCAAAATACTAAGGTAGGCAGTGTCTTTTTGCCTATATGTTGTGCACGCCACTGATACATAGTATAAAACTATGTCGCCTACCGCTGTCTGTTCACGCAATGGAATTTGATGCGGTTTTCTGTAGTTTAGTTTGTCTTTCAGTATTGGTGAAGTTTTATATGTATGTATAATATAATATAATACATACACGAAGGGAAACACTGTTAATAATGTAAACTCCGTGTGAAAGGACCCCGAGCAATGATCTTAGAAACGTTGTTCGGCTGTTTTATTTCCCCGCAATGTCGCTATCAGATCGCTATGTATAAAAAATAGTATTAACAAAATACATAAGAAACCCCCATAGCTAGTTTAACCCTTTAACCACCAATATCATTTAAATCAGACACATCAGAACAGTGATTTTGATGGAAAAGGTTTCAAAATAAAAATGAAAACAGGATTTCATCCGGAGGGTAAAAGTTTAAGGATTAAGGGCAAACAAAAAACATATATATTGTCAATCGACAAACCTTTCTCTGTAGCTCATGCGGCGTCATCGTGGGGTCATAGTGGATGGGTTTGCCGAGGTGCGAGATGAGCTTGACGGGAAAGCCGCCGTAGACAGGCGACAGGGGCACCCTGGTGGCGCAGTACACGCGCAGGAACAGGCCGCGCAACCACCCCACCGTGCGGAACGACTCGCGCACGTTCTCCGTGAACATCGGCACTATAGGCTGTGGGTGAATTTATTTATAAAACTGGTGGACTCGACAGACGTTGTTCTGTCCTAACCCTTAATCAGACAAGGTTAGATCTTTATTTGATGAATTTTGGACTCTATTGACGTTTGTTATTCTAATTACCGACTCCATCACATAAACCCGGGTGATGTTTATCACAAAATCTAGCTTTTAAGCACAATGTGAAACTATTGTTTAATGTTGAAATAGGTATGTGTGTGTCCTGTAGTGTTACATACCTTTTGTGATTATTCTCTGATAACTCTGGAATCTTTAGATAATTTCAGTGAAGACATTCAATAAGGTTCAAAGTATGTGTTGGTCAAGTGGCAAAATAATAGCCTTTGTTTGATTAAGGGTTAACTACATCCATACATACATACACTTCACGCCTGTCTCCCAGAGGGGTAGGCAGAGACTACAGAACTCCATTTGTCACGATCCTGACATACCCCTTTCGCTTCATCTACATTCATACATCTTTTCATACATGACCTCCGGTTTCGAGTACTATTTACGCCACCTTCGGTCAGGACATCACCAATCTGTCTTAACTATTAATATGAATATCGATGGTGTCCCGTACCCAGCAGTGGATGTCATTTTTTTCTTTCATAAGAACCTTCTGCTGTCATTAATAAGCCCAACAAAGAAAGAATTAGGGAAATCGGTCCACCCGTTCCGGAGTTATGGAATGACAACGAAAAGTGGCTTTGATTTTTATACACAAGAATAACTATAACTTCTCAATATACGCTCTTAATGCGGGCCCCGTGTGGCGACGGCGGTACCGCGGTGACTCTGGTACCGCCGTACGACATCGTGGGCATTGAGAGACCGAGACGGTGCGCCACCATTGGCTCAGGCTGTTCCGGAGGCCCCGGAAATAACGTGCGAGTCACCATGGGCATGTAGTGGGTGCGAGTCCCACATAATTAATTAATTTTCGCTCCAAATTAATTAATGATATTTTTTAAGGGAACGCGCGCTGATATGATATTAAAAGTTTAAAACGGGTAATCAAAGACAAGTTTACCTTCGCTGTTTGTATATTATCTAACCCCACTACCTTGTTCTATGCACCAAATAAATTAAAAAACAAAGCCCCCCCTCCACTCACCACTTGAGCCTCCAAAGCAACTTTGGCGAATCCAATCCTGTTCTTCCACTTCAGCTGGTAGCAGTGGTCGCCGAACTGAGCCTCGTACACGCCGCCGGGGCTGATGGCGAGGGAGTTGCCCGACTTCAGTACCGCTATACACGTCTGCACCGTGCCCGGTATGACGCACAGGCCGTCTAGAAGGTTCTTCCAGCCTGTTGGAAATGTTTATTATTTACTAGGTGCCTCGGCAAACATTTGTTTTGCCATAGGAAGTCGCTTTTATACTTCGTGTATTGGAAGAAATGCCTTTTAAACCTTCCCTGAACTTCCAAGAGTGATTCAAGACCAAAGTTAGCCAAATCGATCGAGCCGTTCTCGAGTTTTAGCGAGACTAACGAACAGCAATTCATTTTTATATATAAGATGTATTTAAAAGAAAAAAAAAAGTATTTAATTAAGTATATTTCGTTGTCTGATTTCCATAACACAAGTGCTTTAGCTACTTAACATGGGATGAAGGCAATGTGTGTGTTGTTGTAAGATATTTAATTATTATTTATACTTTATTGCACAAAAAGTACAAAGGGTGGACTTAATACTAAAGTATTCTCTACCAGTCAACCTCACAACATAGGTGCGGGTCAGTATTAAAAAACAAACATGTAAGTAAATACAATAAAAAACCTAAGTAGGTACACAAATGTAAATGGTTTGTGTTTTATAACAATAACTAGTGGACGCCCCGCGATTTCATTCGCGTAGTTTCAGTATTTTCATACAAACTATAACACCCTGTATAGAACGACGCGACCAACAGTATCGGGGTAAAAAGTATCCTTCGTCTCCGTCTCCCGGTTCTAAGCTACCTCCCCACCAATTTTCAACCAAATCGGTTCAGCCGTTCTTGAGTTATAAGTGGAGTAACTAACACGACTTTCTTTTATATATATGTATAAATATACCTGCTGTGCAAGACTGTGCGAATGTGACTGTGAATGGACTAGTGGTCAGGGCATCCGCCTCTAGGATAACGGTCGCGGATTCGTTTCCTGCCACGGACATAATGCTTTAGTGATGAGCTGAGGCATTTGTTGTGTGCGCCTGGGTTGTATTTATCTATGTATGTATTTAACTATATCAGTCGTAATACAGGGTATATTAGGTTGGGGGTCATGTGACAGCGTGTAAAAAATGTCCCCGGCTGTACTAGGTTTCCGCTGGTTATATTGCGGTATAAAGGAATATTTTTGTTTTCCCTCGGGAATATCAATTATTTCCGGAATAAAAAGTACCCTATATTTAAACCAGACTTCTGACTATACTTCTGCAAAATTTCAAAGCAATCGGTTCAGCAGTTACGGCGTGAAAGCGAAACAAACAAACAAACTCACTTTCCCATTTATAATATTAGTAAGATTTGTCTCTTTTTGTCACTTGCCATTAGAAATCAAATAGAATACGACTCCAAACAATGGTAGGAACGTTTCCCTTTTTGCGAATGAAGATAAGAGTAATTTAATTTTCAACCACCATAGTAGATTGTATGGATGAGAAATTTTCTTGTAAGGAAGAGCAAAATGTTTTTGTTGGTCATAGCCATTTACCGCTTTACCGTGAAATTAGTATACCATCTGTAGGTAAGGTGAAATCTTACATGTGTCCACATCTCCAAATTTTGGGAGGATATGAGAATAGGTACCTAATGAACAAGTATGCTCCATCGTAGACCACATCGCTGCTTAACATCAGACAGGATGGTGGTCAAACGCTTGTTCATAGTGATAAAAAAAATGCCAATAATAAAATCGCCACGCTTGGCAGGCGGGTTGGCGATAACTCACAGAGAGCCCTGCTGGCCGTCCTCTGGAGACGTCGAGCTGGCTATACAACTTATTGAAAATAAAATAAACTCACCTGGTATCTTAAACATGAACCTATCAGCGACAGTGTTGACCATCTTCTTCCTGAAGAGGAACATGCGCGCTATGAAGTAGTACATGTCTATGGGCAGCGCGCCGTGGTAGTATATGACGAGGCACGGCCCGTCCGGGATGTTCTCCAGCCCTCGGATCTCGTAACCTGCGGAATTATATAGCTCTTTTTAACAACTATACAGTAACTAGATCATCGACAGAAATGAATTAGGCAGTTGAAGTCAGCTACTTACTGGGAGAATGGCACCTTATGGTGGCTATAAATGCTACGAGAAATCGTTACGATCAGACTGTGCAGTTCGAACGGTACAGTTTATCGTACATGACATACAAGCAAAAAACTGCACAGTTTTATAACATACACCTAGCGATTTATCGGTACCGTTCGAATTTTACAGTCTGATCGTAACGATTTCTCGTAACATTAGAGCTCCAAAATCGATGGGTATATTACGAAAATACTGTCTTCGTCACATTGCTGGACGAGAGGTAATCATCATCAGCTACATGACGTCCACTGCTGTACGAGGGCCTCCCCCAATGAATTCTATCATTTGGGGGGAAATTCCAATAATTGCCACCCTTGGCAGGCGGGTTGGCGATCGCAGTGGTGTTGTGATTTAACTCACAGAGAGCGTTGCTGCCCGTCCTCTGGAGGGTTCCCTCGCTCGCCGCATACGACCCACATGACGGGAAAAGTTGAGCTGGGGTGTTGACACATGTATTCGCCGTCACCACACGGCGGAGAGGTAATGATCATAGGAAAAGCTATAGCAACGACTGCATCTATCACCAGTTAACGCGAAAGGAATATAGGGTATATATATATATATAATATAGGGTATAGTATAGGGTATATTCGGGTATATTCGTTTCGCATTTACCTCACGGAAAGAATATTTTCCGCGAATCAGGAAAAAATAAACATATTGAAGCTAAACTACACCGCCTCCAATGAAACGATAAATTGTCTCGATATTTTGCAAAATAGTGTGATACGTAAAACCGATACGTAAAATTACTTTTAAAGGGTAAATTATTAGTTCCAAGCACTGTGGAACTCCAACAAGCTTGAGGATGCCTCGCGTTGAGGCAAAATACCAATGGAGTAATAGCTCATAGTGAAACTATCTGACCCGGCAAACGCTGTTTTTTCAATATACCTCTACATGATTAACATTGTTTCTCTGCTATTAAACGCATCTTTGATACATATAAATCAACCTCTAAAATCACTCTATTAAAGAAAACCGTATCAAAATCCGTTGCGTAATTTTAAAGATATAAACATACATAGGGACAGACTGCGGGAGACGACTTTGTTTGTAGTGATAGGGATATGGTTTTATTATATTGTATTATCTGTGGAGCTAGTGTTACTGCTCATCCGTGACTTTATGGTAGGACGTGATTATGATTTTTTTTGCATACATTGCATGCAATGGCAGCCTTTGACTAAGAGAACACTTCCTAAGTCACCATGCAGGTACACATCTTACAAATTTATTGTTTTTGTATACGGTTTTTCTTAAATAAATAAAATAAAAACGAAAAATAGGAGCTCAATCCTATTGTAGTCTTATATGTGCTTACCATGCCATAACCACCCGTGTGCGTCCCATAACGCGCAGACCGCCAGTCGAGCCGCTTGCCTCCAGTCGCTCTGCACGCCGTCCACCACGCGCAACCTTGCAACATAACGTACTGTTAGCATTATGTTACATGGTATAGGTACTGTCACTGAGGCTAGTTAGTTGCATGATTTTAGAGCGATACTACTGAATTAACACGTCGCTGTCAAAGATTTGCACGATGGTGAGTTCATTACTTTCATTTCACTGTCGTTCGTAATAAAACAGCGAAGCCCATTGTTTGCCGCTACGATGCCAGGGCGATGCAACTACGAGAGTGTAGCACCTCGATATAGGCTATAAGCTATAACTTGGCGGGCCCGTTGGTGTAGTGGTCAGCATGTCTGCCTCTGCTCCGTAGGGTCGTGGGTTCGATTCCCACCGCTGACACGTGCTTATGTGATGAACTTTTAAGCACTTGTTGGATGTGTCTGGGTGTTTTATTTATATAAGTATATATTTGATTGAAAACAAAAATGTATATGAATAAATCTCGTTGTCTGATTTCCATAACACAAGTGCTTTAGCTACTTAACATGGAATGAAAGCAGTATGTGTGTTGTTGTAAAATATTTATTTATTATTAAAATTTATTTCGAAATTCCAAAAGATTCCGGAAAAATCGCGGGTAACACTGCCAAAGTAAAACTAGTAATTTATATTTGTTGTGGTACACAAATTATTTTACGGGTAAAAGGTAATTTCGACTTGACGTTTCGCAGTTGCATAAGTTTTGATTATATTCGCGCCGACATACCCGGGGCACAATGTTGATTAACATACCTGTAAAGCCTGTAGAGGTGGAATATGACACTGCTGGCGTATATTAGAACTATAATGACGGCCGGAAGCAGGAATGTCACAATCACAGGCGTCAGGAACCACGATAGCCACAGGCCGTACTCTGTGTCCACATACTGAACTGTAACAAGAGGAGAAAAGAAATTAAATACACTCATACGATCCAAACCATGTGGTGACGGCGAATAGAATACATGTGTCACCACCGCATCCCAACTTGCCCAGTCGTAGGACCGAGGGAACTCTCCAGAGGACGGGCAGCAGCGCTCTCTGTGACTTAAACCACAGCACCACTGTGATCGCCAACCTGCCTGCCAAGCGTGGCGATTATTGGAATATCCTCTCAAATGATCACGGAAATCATCGAAGGAGGCCCTCGTCCAGCAGTGGAAGTTATGTAGCTAAGCTATGATAAGGTAATGTTACTTAACAAACAATATTGAGGTTCAAAGCTTATCGCCTCTAGTGAAGCATAGATACTAAGCTCTTATCGTGAATCATTCTGTTTTCCTCGTTCGTTTCATGCACCGACAGAAAACTGCTGATCAGCATCATTTGCTCTTTGATAAACTTTGTCTAGATCCGTTTGAATTGTTGCAAATAAACATTATAACTACTAACTAGAGTATACAAGTTTGTTTCTTCCTGTTTTGGCTTAGGTACGTAATAGGTTTATTTTTTATTGGTATCCTCGAAACTATGGGCTTATGTCACGGACGAACAGGTACCCAATAGGTGAGATGAAGAGCAGTATCGTATCAGTAACTTTGGGGCTACTTTGGTCCACGTGGTATCTTTGATCTGATGCACGAAGGACATTTCTGTCCTTTCGTTCGGTGTTCTTTGCCTCATTTGTAGCAGACTCCTGCTTTTTTATTCACTAGACTCCTTCTTCTTTATTTAGCTACTCTAAAGAAACACTTCACGGCTTTTAATCCCAATGCGGGCTAGGCAGACACTAGCTACCACGGTTCACCAAGCGTATTTAACCCAATGTGACAGGGAGTGAGTCCATCGCCGTTATGGGGTTCACGCATCTTTTGGTATGCCGTTTCATCACAATGTTGTCCTTCACCGTACTAGCGTTGAGTAGCTTACATAGGCTCTGAAAAGAGTCCCTTTGGTATATGTCCAGCAACCGGACTCGAGCCCGCGACCTACCGATTACAAGTATCCGACCAACTGGACCACAGACGCTCTCAAAGTACCCCGTGATTCAAAGTAACCGCTCAACGGTGTTGAAAAGTAACACTGCTTAACACGATACAGGACGGTGGTTAAATGTTTATCATATTTCAAGAAAAATAAAAACGAGGATACTAAAATCACGGAGCGTCCACTACTATCATTATACATTAATCACTACCGTGTTGAGCAATCAGTAACGGTTACACAATAACGAGCCAGTTTATCACAACAGCGTGATAATCATGCACCCTGCGAGCACCAGACGGGCAATAGACATCTGACCCCAGCCGACTGATAAAACACCCGGATGCCAATCGGATGTTGCAATGGAAACGAGTCGTGGAAAAAAAATATTATGTAGGTTATGTTGGTACTCTTCAAGAAGCGATAGGCTTATACAGCGCCACGGTGCTTTTTGAAACAGTCATGGGAGTGAATCCCGAAATGACCTGTGAAGATTTTGAATATTTAGATGAAGTGTTCTTGGAGTTTGTAGGACTCGGAGTAGGTATGAGGTTGACACTGAGAAACATTTGAGCTGCATAAATGTTTGTTGTATCCCGGATTTCAATTTGGACCAGGAAAAAACTAGGAAAACCAACACAGAACCATTGCACTGGAGACACAATGGCACAATATGACGGATCTTCAGACGACATGCTTTGAGGGGAGTACTTCCGGGACCCGCCCGGGGAAGGTATAGTCGTCCGTTCGCCATGAGTTTGAGTGAATCCATGAGGGTTTCCATACAAAAAAAAGAAGTGGTTTTTGTTGATTGATTTTGTAACTCTTCAGCCTAGGCTGGTGCTAAAAAATACAAAAAAAAATCACTTGCACTTGTAGACTAGCTATTGATAGCGGGTGGGTCAGTTAGTTTATATCAGGTAAAGTAAGGCATAACAATGTTATAAAAAAAAATGTCAGCGACTAATTAACCATTAATTTAATTCTGTAATAAGAGTAACGAATATCCGTCCAGATAAAATATCGATAAATAAATATTGTACAATGTACATGTTTAAGTACAGCATATAGGTATCGGTTATTGACTTAATATATACATAGTATATACATACACTTCACGCTTCCCTCTCATGATATGTTGGTTCTTAAATAATGATACGAACTCTGTTTCTCGTAGAATGAGCTAAAGTTGTAGGTACTGTGCTGGGACGACGTCAAAAAGAAGGAGCGAAAGAGAGCGTAGACTAAGGGTGCGTTTATAAAGAAACAGGTAACCGGTATCGGCAAAACACAATCACATAAATTCACCATGAACCGGAGCAGATCGGTACCGACAAGTATCAGCCTGCACTGGCCCATAGTGAATGTATGTGATTTCGGTTTCTCGGTACCGGACACTTGTTTCTTTATAAACACACCCTTATAAGAGACCCTGGGCAATGTGCACCAGTGGGATGTCATAGGTCGACAACAATTGAAACAATAATAGAACATTTTTTTGTTTATGGAATGGATGATTCTGACAAAAGTCAGTAAGAAGCACACCTATTACACTCTCGTAGTTGCAACTCTCCAATTTTTTGGAATTGGAATTTTGAGGGAGAAACAAGATTTCTCTTAGCTATGACAGATGGCGCTATCTGTATAAGGGGCATAAATGCCAACGAAATTACTAACTTCAAGCAGTCAGTATTGAAAGTGACAGTTATTTATTTTATTGTTTTTCACTTGTTACAAAAGTGTCTGAAATTTAAATTACTTAGCCAAATAATAAAAACGTACTAAAATATAACTGACGGAAGTCAAGAAAAAAGAAAATTCTCCATTCAGTATTATAGACTAGTGAACGGGCCGCGATTTCATCCGCGCCCTGATAACTTTACACGGCAATTGAGCAAAGTCCTTTGCATCATTGCCTAGCTTGCCTGCTTATGATATTTTACACCATCCCCCATATCCCGGCGGGTGTTAGACGCCCGTTTCCATGGTAAAATCGGAATAAAATAATCCACGAGTTATTCTGTTGTTAAAGCTATATTACTGTAAAGTATCGTTGAAATTGATTTTGCAGTTTCTGCGGAAAAAGGTAACAAACATACACACTCACATACTTTCGCTTTCGTACTATTAGTGTGATGTGGGTACATAAGATCATAATATCTTTATCAGTGACATTGAACATGACCAAGTTGTGTTTGTGAATACGGGGTTCATGATCATTCGTTAGTATAATATATATAATAATACATTTGGCACAGCTGCAAGTACATTTCACAAACTACCTACAACCCTTTCAGGGGCACCCGACTGTTCGACGCGATAACAAATAAGTTACTAGCTCAACCGGAAAACGTTGTTTTGCAAAAATAACTTTTATAGTGTTCCTCTGATATTATCTGCATCCTTCTTCAACAATCACTATCTACTCAAGAAAACCGTATCAGAATCCGTGGAGTATTTTCTTTTCTTTAAAGATCTATGCATTGATAGGGACAGACACTGGGAGGCCATTTTGTAGTATACCCATGGGCCATATGTTTTGATGCATCGCAGATGATTACTACGTAGGATAAAACAAAGTTGGTTCCTCCCTATGTATAATTATAAGTTTAAAACTGGACGACGAATTCTAACCAGACACGCTCTTGACCGGTTAATGTTTTTATGTAACAACATTTTTTTCAAGATAAAATGATTTCTCTCGGTGTCATATGTAATTATTATAATTTGAAGGTTATAATGTCGCAATATATTAGAGATAAAGTGTAATTGTGACAACGGCCGGATATTTTTATTGTAACTACTGACAGACTACCGCGAGTAAAAGGACCCCGAGCAGTGGTCTTAGAAACGTTGTTGGGCTCGTCAATATGAACAACATTTACTATGGATATTATGTAGGGAAATGAAAAAAAATCATTTCAATCAATAACACATAGGCTATAAGGTATTTTGGTAAAACAACGTTTGCCGGGATAGCTAGTCATTTATAATACGTAACCTAACTAAACAAGTACCTAGTTTTTGTATGGAATCTGAAAAAGTTTTGACAAGGTTTTTTGCAACATAATCATTTTTATTTTAAAACTGTAATATGATACATTAAGGTCAAACGACTCCATTAGTCTGTCCCTTTGTTTGTCACTAAGAGTTACTGTGTATTAAGGTTAGTAGGTACAAATTAATACGTACCTATGATAAAGTAGGTAATTTTTAACATAAATATTTAGCACCTATTAAGGAATATTCCTTGACATAATAATAACGTTGGGGTAAATACGATTGGTGAACCGTGGGCATTTGTTTAGCAAGTGCCTCTGCCTATCCCGCTTTGGGATTACAAGGCGTGAAATGTATTTATAACAATAACAATTTTCAATTTTGCTATTCACCCCATATAGCTCACGCCCACGAGACGGATGTTCGTCGGTAGGGTTGCCATCCGTCTGGGTTTCCCCGGATTTGTCCTAGTTTACAGAGCATCCGGGGAGCGTCCGTAGAAGGTTTCATTTATAGACCGGGTTTTAAAAAATAAATAAATAACAAAAATTTGCCCACTCGCGAGACACTCACTATGCTCGTACCACACCGCGATCAACCGACGTATATTCATCGTTCCCCCAAATTGTAATATGATTATCTTTTGTTCAAATAATTAATGAAAAAAAGGATGATTTATGACATTTTCAACTGTTTTTTTTATTACATTGAATATGTTTAAAAGATCTTGTTGACATGTCCGGCTTTCGGGCTCTAAAATCCGGAGTTTTCACGCGTCTTGTCCGGTTTCCAAAACAAATCCGGTTACAGATGGCAACCCTCGTCGGGGCTAAGTCCGGCGTGAAACCATGTTTGCGTACAGTTGTCAGTCTTGTATGGGACACTGTAGATACAACCATACGTTGTACGCTAATCGTTAATAGTGTCTCATAGTACACTGAAGACCGAACTTAGCTTTGCCTTTAAAAAAACGATTCGTGGGCATAAGTCCAAAAAGTGCTAATCCTAAACCAGCTGCGCGGGTTTTGGGCGGGTAGATACTGCATTTTATACTCGACTAGTGGACGCCCCGCGATTTCATTCGCGTAGTTTAGTATTACATGCAATAGACTTTTCATACAAAAGTATTTTCCCGTTAATTCCCGTTCCCGTGGGAATTTCTGGAATTCCTTTCTTAGTGCACTCCTACGGTACCTAAGCTATGTCAATTCTGAATTTCTTTCTTCTCTAAGTTTGGGCTGTGCGTTGATATGTCAGTCAGTCAGCTTCTCCTTTTATATATTTAGATTTAAATAATTACTACTTTTTAAACCCAGTCATTAGTACACACATTAATGAGGATGGTGATTTTTTTCTTTACCACACTTATTAATTATACTAAGTGATAATTAATGTAAGCAGGAAGTTTCCTAAAAAAATGACGAACCTCTAGACGACCGTCGTCGTAGGTATGTTGTCACTAACGAGTAGATAGATACTTGAGTGTGAAAGGGATTAACTTTATTTAATTTGAACATGATCCCAAGCTGATCTGGGATGTAAATAGAATATCTACTACATTTCTTCCTGTAGTGCAATTCTCGTATTTTCGTCGATACTAAAAAAGTCGCAACTTAGTCCAAACCCTCTTGTTACTATCGTTCTCTTGTTACTATCGAATTTCAATAGTACGTCAAACGGCTCTGAAACGTCAAAGCGTATTCTCGTAAACAAACAAACTAAAATTACTCTTCCACAACAAACGGTATTCTGGTAATTTTTGAACTCGACTAAACTTAACGAAACCGTAAAAGCCTAAACCAAAACGTAATCGTGATCGAGCAAAAATACGAGAATTGCACTACAGGTATGTTGTAGGAGCCGACTATAGGGTCTAGAAAATTAGGTTTATTCAAGATGTGAGCTAGCAACTTGTAACTGAACGCCCATGTTGCCGAATAATCTGTCCACTAGTGGCGAAGCTAGGAGGTAAGCCGGTAGTGAAAAATAGGCACTTGACCAATGCTTATTTAGATTTTTTTTATTTGTCTTACTTGTTTGAGCTATAATAAGTCCCTACGCTACTTAATTTCTTTGAAAATATTTGTTAATGTGCCTGGCATAGGCTTGTCTTGTACTACCGGCTTACCCGGAACGTGAGTTTAGTATGTATGTATAGTTTTATCACGTATCATGTCAGTTATGTTTATTGCTAATTGATAATTGAAAATAGTGGTGACGGCGAATAGAATACATGTCACCACCACAGCCCAACTTTTTCCATCGTGGGGGTCGTAAGAGGCGACCGAGGCAGCTCTCCGGAGGACGGGCAGCAGCGCTCTCTGTGAGTTAAGCCACAACACCACTGCGATCGCGAACCCGCCTGCCAAGCGTGGCGATTATTTGCATTTCCTCCCAAATTATCATGGAAATCATTATGACAGCCAGGCAAGTCCAGCAGTTGACGTCATATGGCTGATGATGAATTAAAAAGATGGCCAGGGAGTTTATTGTCAGTTGGATGTAGTTACACAGAAAGGACTCAATTCACACTTTCCCCGAAATTGAGTTAGCTATACCAGGGTGCTAAGTTAAGACATATCCATCCATCATATAAAAAAACATTTTCACTAAAAGGTTCACTACAATCTTTTTTATGTACCCTGACTCAATCCACATGCACAGCTCAATATCTCCGAAGTAACTTTTTGTGGATTGAGTCCTTTCTGTGTAACTACGTCCAGTTGTTCTCCCTACGACGAAGCTCCTTGGCCGAAGTAATGTAGCTTTTGACGTTTTTAGGTGTTGTTACAATATTCTTAAAGTTACGTAACACTGTGTAACATCTTATGAAAAATAAACTATTTTAAATCGAATTGAACTTACCTACGCAACAAGAATGTAGATATACACTCGTGGGCAAAAATTCCTGGTCACACATAATTTTGTGTACATAACACATCTAAATAATCTCGCAATCGACGAGAACTGGCTGAATAAAAGAAAATGTTTTTTAAAGTGTTGTTCTCTTGTATTCAATACTACATTCACAATTATATACTTTATTGAAGTTACATATATGGCTCGGAATGTTTGCTCCCGAGTGTAATTGAGCTAACGTAGCACTTTTTCTTTTGTTTAGCTAAATATGTAGGTACTATACAAGCAGTGGATGTTGCAAAATTGTATAGTACCAATATTTACGTACATAAATTGCGCACGTTGGTTTAAATGCATGATAAGCTAATAAACTTTACATTGACTGCACATACATACGTAGTTATATACATCTACATGTCTGATGGACAGAACCTTGACTAGGTCATTTCCAGTGCAACGATTAAGGCTAATGCAAGAAGGGATGATGACAGCGCGCAGGGCGCACAGCGGATGACATTATTGTTAAAATAGTTTTAACAAAAAGAACCGACTTCAACCCTTAAACTAAAAAGTAATTCCTGTCCAATGCAAAAAGAATTTTCAAAATCGGTTCATAAACGACGAAGTTATCCGCGAACAAACATAAAAAGTGGTCCTTTTTTTTTTTTTTGAAGTCGGTTAAAAAAGTGAAAAATAATTAACAACATGTTTTTCATTTAATAACATTAAGAATATTTTTTTAATGTTTCATTCAAAAAGTTAAAAAGAACTCTAAGTAAATATATATTTTTTACAAATAACTACAATTCTCTGAATTAAAGAATTAATAATTTCTGTTCCATGTTTTCAGCGTCACGTGTATTTAGGTATGTAAAGTATGTAAACCGCTTTCCGGAAGCACTACTTTTTGAATACTCTAAGGCAAAAATTCGCTTTAGGTATAGAATTACAATCTTTATCTTTAAACGAGCAATTCTTGTATATATATATAATTGGAATCTCGGAAACGGCTGCACCGATTTTCATGAAATTTGATATGTAGAGGGATTTGGGGGCGATAAATCGATCTAGCTAGGTTTAATTTTTTAGAAAACATCTTTCCAACCGTGTTTTGGGGCATGAAAAATGAATATTAAGCAAACAACGTTTGCTGGGTCAGCTAGTCTTTAATTATACGTATAGTGTTTGCTATCAAAATACAGTGTATTAAAACACTATTCAGAAAATACTCTACTCTATGTTGCCAGTTGGGTTTTTGTTTTTAATCATTTCCCCACTGCACTTGTACGGAATGTAAGCCATGCGCAGTCTAGTGCAGGATCCGTGATCCTAAATTCCATGTATAGTCGGACGAAGAATTTTAAACCTGTTATACAGCTGTTTTTTTTATGAAAAAAGCGTTTTTTAATGTTGTTCAAGGACAAAATTTTATAAGTTTAAACCGATAAACGATTTACGGTTAACCAATGGCCCATTTTGCATGGGGACAACAGGGTAATGAGTCTTATGTACCTAGTTTTTGCTTATGTAGCTGTTTCCTTGTAAATTGTTATCTCTTACAAATAATTTTCTATTCTACTCGAAATGTATTATCTAAAAAACACAAATCTCTGTTTCATAAAAAGTAGTAAAACCTCAGACTTTTCAGATCAGCTCAGACTTTTCTAATAGTAGGAAAATATAATTAAATAACACTACAAAATGTGTTTTTTTTTTCAAGTTATAGAATCTGATGGACATTGCCACATGACACCGTATGTCTTATATATAGATACATGGCCTTGTGATATATTTAATACATTATTTACATAGATATTATATGTACATAATTTTATAGGTACAAATTATATTAAACATGACCCTTAGCTGATTAAAAAGTTATCAATGGCATTTGATTGTCATTCAATACGCCTACATAAATGGGTACTTACATTATCAATTCTAAGTCCAAAAGATTACAAAAGCATACCTACGAAGTCGTAACATGGAGAGGCACAATTCGTAGCACAAGACATACTTGGCTTATGAAAATAGTCATCAGCCACATAACGTCCACTGCTGGACGAGGGCCTCCCTCAATGAGATCCGTCATTTGGGGTGAAATGCCAGTAATCGCCACGCTTGGCAGGCGGGTTGGCGATCGCAGTGGTGTTGTGGTTTAACTCACAGGCTCTCTGGAGAGCTCCCTCGGTCGCCTCTTACGACCCCCATGACGGGAAAAGTTGTGCTGGGGTGGTGACACATGTATTCTATTCGCCGTCACCACACGGCTTATGAAAATAGTATGCGTTAAGATTGTTAATGTATGTAGGACTCTACAAAGCGCTCATATAGAATAATAGGTAGATAAGAATTATAGGTTACAATGTGCAATCTTGCCATCGTCACTAACAACAAATTAATTTACATAGGCTCTACGATATATTAAGGTATTTGTTGTGTACGTTTGAATACGTAGAAGTATAAATAAACATTTAATTATGCATTATACAGTTTAGAAAAAATAATGACCTTATCCGTATTTTTCCAATATACGTCAGAGGCTATTAAGACATTATTTATTTATTTATTTACAATTAATATGTCTTTTAACGCTGGAACAAAATTACTGCTTGTCATTGTCTATAAGCTCTTAAATCAATAGCCAGTCTAGTGGAAAAAAAAACATAAGTCATTATTAGTGAGTAGAGGTCGCCCCAGAAGGACATATAAAGACCAGATTGGTGATGTCCTGACCGAAGGTGGCGTGAAAAAGTACTCGAAACCGGAGGTCATGTATGAAAAGATGTATGAATGTAGATGAAGCGAAAGGGGTATGTCAGGATCGTGACAAATGGAGATCTGTAGTCTCTGCCTACCCCTCTGGGAGACAGGCGTGAAGTGTATGTATGTATGTATGTAAGTCATTATTATTCTTAATCGAGTGTATCGGATAAAAAGTGGTGGATGGGTCTCGATATCCTTACAATTTGTTCATCTAGGCCCGAGTCGTTAGGCTAACTAGAAGTGACCTAGGATTTCCCAAGAATTCTGCCCTACGCACAAGATCAGAATATACCGATCGATTTCGATTTTATGTCTTTAATGTTAAAAACAGGACACTGGATCCCAAACAATGAAATTGATACTTCGGCATCTTCACCTGCTTGCTCATTTCAACGCTGAGTAAAAAATGGAAAACAAAACAGACGAAAAAAAAAATAAAACCAAAAGTTCAAGAAACAAAAAGCTAGACTTGTAATAAAGTTAGTGGCATTTGCCATAACGGCCCTTAATGACGGATGGTGGCACGTAAACAATAAATAAAACTGTGGTCGGTGAGGCTCGCTTTAACTAAAATAACTTGACCCGTAAACGCACACAAGTTATTAACGTAGAAAGTAAAAAGCGCGGGCCGAACGACGTCGCACCAACCAATCATCATAATGGCTAGATCGTTTAACATTATGAGAGATGAAATTAAAATGTATTTCGAGAAGTTTCATTGACATAATCAGGTCTGGAAGTATCTTCGCGGTTTTATTTACGGTTTAACTTGTTTCCAAAGTATCTTTTACAGTTAAATAATACTATCCCAGTACAGGCCGTGTGGAAACATGTGCACCCCAATCTAACTTTTCCCGTCGCCGAATGGTCACCGCGGGGTTATACCGCAAGTTACAGATTTTTCCCTATCCTTCATTTTTATGGTAAAACGTAATTTAAAACATATCCCCAAAAGTTATAGCCTATATGTTATTCTAGTTTATAAGCGATAATACTTCCAAGTTTCATCAAAATCTGTCCAGTACTTTCCGCGTGAAAGAAGGGCAAACATTCATCCACACATACAGACATCCATTCAAACTTTTGCATTTATAATATTAAGTAGGATAGGATATAGACCTTTCTCAAGAATCACATTTTAAAGATCTACGCATACGTAGGGACAGACAGCAGGATACGACTTGTTTTATACTGTGTATTGATTTATGCTTTAGAAAACTAACAGCATTATACTACACACATAATAACTACTGTGCCAAAAAAAATCCTTTTAATCGCAAAGTGATGTAAAAGGCAGGTATTATAATAAAAACTTATGTATTTAACCCAACGTGACAGGGGGTGAGCCCATCGCCGTTAGAGGGTTCACACACATGCTGTCCTTCACCGTACGAACGTTGCGTTGCGTACATAGGCTCCAGACTCGAACCCGCGACCTCTCGGTTGCAAGTCAAGTATCCGACCAACTGGACCACAGACGCTCTTTTCTTTCAATACCCATACAAAATGCCCCGCAAATCTCCCGAGGCAAAAATAATCTACTTATTTTATATGGAGGTGAAAACATATTTTTGCGTTGTTAAAAGTTGTTCATATTGACGAGCCCAACAATGTTTCTAAGACCATTGCTTGGGTGCATATCACGTGCATGCGTATCTATTGTATAAGTACATAACATCAAAACAACGTTAGTTCTAATAATCTACATGTTAAAATATCGAACCATTATTGTTTTTGTATATCGCAGAAGCACTTTCACCTATTATATCTAAAGTCACAATAACATAGACAAATTATCTTATCATAACTGTATTTATGTAACGTTATTATACATCTTTGTTAATAATTCTGTCAAGGGATACGTTTTCTTTTTAAACGCATTGAACAAGCTTTTGACCACTATCGTGTCTGATGTTAAGCAGCGATGTGGTCTACGATGGAGCACACTTGTTTATGACGTACCTAGACTATTTACCCATTAGTTTCTTTATTAATTTAAGTTGCCACCATAATTTTAAAGACAAAAAACTGGGATAGCATTGGCTGAAGACGGCAGGCAATGCTATTCCTATTTAACTCTACGTTTTTTTTTAAATTACCCTTTATTTGTCTTGTCTACCATCATCGAACCCTGACTTCCATAAGGAAGTTAGAAAAATGGATGAGAAAAAATGGGAGAAATGAGAATGGAGAATACAATGCGACTATCTTTGAAATATCTTCTTTCCAACAAAAACATATTCATCAAAATAGGTTCATACATACGGTCGAATCTCCCGAATCTAATACACACATCAAAAGTGTCTAGGGATCAAGAACATTTTTAGTTCTAAAAAAATCTAATTTATGTAAATCAAATCTAATCTCCTACCTAATTCCCCATGCCTTTATTAATGACTTATCACCACATTTGGAATAAATTATGAATGAATTCAAATCAATTCATTTTTTGTAAAATATATTCTTGATTGCAATCTTCTAAAATGTACTTGATCACTAGACACTTTTGATGTGTGTATCTCATTGATGCCATTGTCGGAACTGAATCAAAGGGGAAGCACCAGCTTTCAAATAAAAAAAAATATCCAAATCGGTTCACCCAGGCGAAAGTTCTGAGGTAACAAACATAAAAAAAAGAAAGTGAAAAAAAAAGAAGTCGCATTAAAAAAATGTAACCAAATAGATATTGACTAAAAAAATACAGGCCTTATAATCCCAAAGCGGGACAAGCAGACACTTGTAATCATTTTAATGATTAATTTTATCATTTATGGCGCAAGTATGCCTTTTGAGACTGAGGAGGGGTTGTTTGCGGCACTTGCTATGCAAAATACATTTAACTACAACGGGATAGAATATTATAGGTACTGGTTTATTATAGGTAGACTATCTATACCGCGCGGTGTTACTCGCTTTTTTTTCGTTCACATGATTATTTGGGGATAAAATATAGCCTAGCTTACTCAAGAATAATGTAGCTTTCCAACAGTGAAAGAATTTTTCAGATCTGTCCAGTAGTTTCGGAGCCTATTCAATTCAAACAAATAATCAAACCTTTCCTCTTTATAATATTGGTACAGACTAGATTACTGTCAATACATACACAGACTTATACTCAGTTCAAAATCCCCAAAAGGGTAAAGATTCTAAAGAAGGCAAGGAATAAAGAATCTCTGAGGAATTTCGAAGGATGTGGAATGACTTGCCGGAGTCTGTGTTTCCTGCGCTGTACAGTCTGAAGGTCTTCAAGTCGCGAGTGAATAGGTACCAAATGAACAAGTTTGCTCCATCGGTAGACCACATCGCTGCTTAACATCAGGCAGGATGGTGGTCAAACGCTTGTTCATAGTGAAAAAAAAATGTCTATGGCCCATATAGACAATTTTTTTCTTTCCTTACTTACACTATTCATTCATTCGGTAGAACTGGCACGTGTTACGGAAGAATATTTTTGATATTTTGTAGGAAATATGACATCTATTTTCAGTACAAATTTAGACAAATACCTACGTTATCTCTAGGCCAAGGTAGGGCCGTGAACTTCATGCTTCTTCCTGTCCTAAGTAATAATAATACCTACGCTCTTGACTAAACAAAAAAAAAACAATTAATTTCCTGTACACTTACTTGAAAACTATGATACTGTTTTTTTTTTACTTATAAAAGTCCAAGGGATTTCGGCTGTAATAGGCACTTAGGGAGAAAGGGACTTCGGCGTTGGAATGGTAAGAAGTGGGATAAAATACGAGCATGATAAATCTAGCTGCTGTGCTCTGCTGGTAACAAGTTTAACTGCCAGACAGCGGCTTGAGAGACATAACAAAAAAACATCTGCAAGATAGGCTATCACCAGGTGGTGAAATAGGGTCTTAAAAGTGCAACATATATTAACGTTGGTAATCCCCAAAAGGGAGTGGAAGGAACCATAGCATTATAAGGGGTGTATCCCACTATTTCCGTTTTCCATTGCAATTTGCTAAGCGTAACCATAGCAATAGCAATAGAAAATGGAAATAGTGGGATACACCCATTATAAGGAGTTAAGGATGTCAATGTGGGTCTTCAGTAACAAGGTGCTAGCTGAATAAACCTAAATCTCCAGATCCGATTGTCGGCTCCTACGAAATCCCAGGCAGATAGGCAGCTGTTGCATTCTATTTACATTCCAGATCAGCATTGGATGCTGAAATAAATGTTCATAAAACAATAATAATTACACTCAAGCTAAAGCTTCTTTATGTGAAATATAACTATGAAGATCGAGTAGTTATATGAAGATTTCAGAAAAGATTTCTCAGGAATGAGACGAAGTTCCATGAAACGTTTTACATTGTATGATAGATACGTGACATTCGGCATGTTTGATCTCTACTAAATAGATTTTCGGTAGTTTGCAAAAAAAATGTTATGGTTACGTGTTGAAGTTATTTAAAAGCTAAGCTTATTTGTATTTGGAGCGCATTGTTCGTAAATTACCGCTTTATAGTAATTCAAAATTAGCAATTTTTTTACTAAATCAGAATGGGAGATGTCTCAAAATATTGTTCTTATTAAAAATGTACGAAAACTTAAATTGCGCAAATTGAATTATATTGATTTGTAGCAAAGTTTGTCTTTAATACATAAGAATAAGGACGAGTTCAAAAACGATATTTTGAACTGTACTGTTGCAAAAACTGTCAATTGTAATGGCATCCCAAGGTTCCATTGAATTAGAAATCAGAGTATAGTGGCGCTACTTTTTAACCGACTCCAAAAAAATGGAGGAGTTTCGAATATTTTTATAACAAACTTAAATCTTTCGACTTGGTGAACCGATTCATTTTTTTTATTGAAATCTTGTGCTTGCCGTGTATTTGTATTTTATATAGTTCTGACAATGGCATCCATGAGTAAATCATATACATCTTAAATGTGATAAACATTTAGGTTGATGTCGATTATATAAAGTTAGCCTCGATACACTCGAACTTCGATCCTGCGGAGAACATATCTTTTCATGGTCAAGGTACTAACCTAAAGCGGTATCGGCATAGTAAGGTCCCTGATCCTTACACACTTAAAATAGGTATGTGTTGTATAGTTACGAAATACAATTCCATACAAACTGAGGTCGTGTTCTTGAACTATTTGACATCGATTTTCACACTATTTCAGTGACTCATGAAAAGTGGCACGCCGTGTCATCATGAGCTTGTGAAGGTGTTTTATTTGAGACCAAGTGGTTTTCGGTTCGATTCTCGCACTTGAGCTTATCAAATACTAGCTGAACTGACAAACGTTGTATTGCCAATATAAAAAAATAATAAAATAAATACACTTCACGCCTTTTAATACCAAAGCGGGGTAGGCAGAGACACTTGCTAAAGCAAATGCCCACGGTTCACCAAGCGTATTTAACCCAACGTGACAGGGGGTGAGCCCAATGCCAATACACAATATTAACAGTGTTTCCCTGATATTTCACAAGACGCCCCGCGATTTCATTCGCGTAGTTTCAGTACTTCATATCTTATAAACTATTTAATGACGCGTCCGGCGCATTCCTCAGGTAACGGATAAAAATCTATTGCCTATGTTCCTTCTCAGGTCCTAAACTATCTGTATAGGTACCTACCAAATATTATTCATTTATATGGGTTCAGTAGTTTTGGTGTGAAAGTAAGATAGACATACATTACTAAAAAATTAAGCATAGGTACATAAGGAAAGACAGCTATGATGAATATGTACTTACGCTTTTGAGGCTCTTAGTCTCTATTGGAGTATGTTCCACTTTCAACAGGAACGAACGAATCGATTTCTTGGTTAATAAGGCGCTTCGAAAAATCCTACATATTTTATTTATTACTGTCAATAACTTCACCAAAAAAAATGTTACTATATGTCTTATTTTTTTAATCCTTAACAGTACTAACATTGATAGTAGTACTAACTAAATAGTACTTTTGTGTGTGTATGTGTTAATACTTTTGAAGCGAACCGTAATGGTTAGGGTACGACCGTTAGGCAGACATTAGACGCTCATGCAAGCGTCATTCAATTCTATCAGTCATGATTTATGGAATGACCACTAATACTAATTCAAACATCATTCACTATATTAGACGACAATAAATCCGTCAATCACAATTATGACTGTGGTAAAACTGAGATCAAAACGTATCGTCTAATGTCTGCCTTACGCTATGACTACTCAACCAAGCAGGCAACTATCTCAGAGATTTTAGTCTTTAAGAAAAATAAAAAGCTACAAACTAGCTTTGTACTCAGTACCTTTAGTCTCACCACTTAACACAATGGGTAGTTATCAACGATAGCCAGTGTCTAAATCTTAATCAGATAACAGACACGTATGCTATTACAATATATTTGAAATCAGAATCCGAAGATAACATACTCTCGAGAGATAATGCAACGGTATAACAGCGTCTGTGGTCCAGTTGGTCGGATACTCGACTTGCAATCGGAAGATCGCGGGTTTGAGTCCGGTTACTGGACGTATACCAATGGGACTCTTTCAGAGCCTATGTACGCAACACAACGCTCCTACGGTGAAGGACAACATCGTGATGAAACCCGCACACCTTGTGGTGTGTGTGCGGGTTTTGGTTTGTGAGCCCTGTAACGGCGGTGGGCTCACCCCCTGTCATGTTGGGTTGAATACGTTTGGTGAATCGTGGGTATTTGCTTAGCATGTGCCTCTGCCTAACCCGCTTTGGGAATAAAAGGCAAGTGTATTTTATATTATAACAATATCATCAACAGCATGGCCTTGGAACCATATACCTAATAACCGACTACTTTTTATACGAAGGGGAAATCGTTTATAATACCCAGACGCCAAAGGGAGTAACTGTGTTACTTCCGGCTCTCATTGATTAAAACCTCTGCGCTGGCCATCGGCGGTGCATGTCGGGTGACTCTAGGAACTTCTAAGAGCACACCCGTGTCACCCTCGCACTGCGTCGTTCAGGACTCTCCTCAGATTCCGGGAACCCGTGCGGACCCGTCCTTTGCTATCCACAGTTTTTTTTAATGCTGAGAGCACAAGCGTTTGACCACCATCCTGCCTGATGTTAAGCAGAGATGTAGTCAACGATGGAGCACACTTATTCATTAGGCACATATTTACCCGTGGCTGAAGACCACCAGACTATACTGAGCAGGAAACACAAGACTCCGGCAAGTTATTCCACGTATTAGCGGTTTACACTATGAAAGTAGTCGCAAACCGTTTGGTTCGCGTAAATGAAATATCCACCTGGTATCAATGACGTTTTGCCGTTCTCCTGGTTGTTTTATTGTTGTCCTAGTCTAGACATTTGCGTAGAAAAAATATTTAATGATGTGTTCCGAAAATAGACACTACCTAATATTTAGGTCGTAACCTAAATCAACGTCATAAATTAATAACGACGTGTCCTAGTGCGTAACATTTATAATTTATAAACAAATTAAAATATTCATTTGTGGTTTTCTACAACCAATACAATTATTAGTGTCATGGAAACAGACGTAAATATTAACTGTTGCAGCGATTAGTACTAAATACGCATTAGCGCTATGTAGAGATGTGACGTCATTTCTCACGTTACTGTGAAGATTATGACAGATTCGAGCTTATTACAAAACACAGGCATATCTTTAGTCTTGGTCTAAGCACTATGATATTTGAACTCTGTGGCGTTCAGCGGCCGTAAAAAAACAGTAGAATTAGACTATAATCAACCTAGAGCTAGTTTTTTTCGTCATTTGCACGTCCACAGTACTAATTTGATACATGTGACAACTAAAGACAGGGATATAGACAATTTGCCTTGTAGTTCTGGGTTCAAATAATTGGACAGCTATAAAATATTTTTCTTTTTAAACCACGATAAATTAATATCGGGATCAAGTTTTAAATGCTAGTAGTTCAGGCCGTGTCATTAAGTGAGTAAAGTTATTCGTTTTTGTATTTAGCCATTAACCTCTACTGCCCCTAAGCGGTTTATATTTTTCATTATTATTATTAATACCAGTCTACTGGATACCACTGCAGGGTAAAGGCCTCTCTTCCCTTTCTCCACTCTTTCTTTTGATATTTTTCATATCAAAGTTTTTTCTTGTTAATACCCATTCATGTAAGAATTTTGGGAATTTCTTCCTCAGTGCTACTCTAGAGTACCTAAGCTAAGTTATTTCCCAATATCATGTGTCTACGGTTAGCTGTTTGGGCCGTGCGTTGATAATGTCAGTCAGTGAGTCAGCTACTCCTTTTATAACGTGTGTATGAACCGACAAAAACTCGTCAAGTTTTGCATTTTTATTCTTTATCCCTCGGCAGCTATTTGAGGTCCAGTCGTGTCTAGAATTATCATGCTATTTGCGGCCACCTGCGGGCACCTGCCGTGCAACTATGGTGAATTGCACCAGTAACTATGTGTGTACAGGAAACGAAAAATAAAAAGCAAAATGTTGGTTATACGATCGAGTTTTAAGTCGGTATCGCATGACGACACGTTCCGTTATGTTTTTAACCGACTTCAGAAAGGAGGAGGTTCTCAATTCGTCGGTATTTTTTTTATGTTTGTCACCTCATAACTTGTGAATGGGTGCACCGATTTGGATGAATACTTTTTTATTTGAAAGCTGGTGATTCCCGTTTGGTCCCATTGCAAATTGGTTCAGTCCCAGATTTCTTAATTCATAAAATTAAATTTACTACATACATGAACAGCAGGGCGTTTTACGAAACTACAAGTCATGTTACAAGTTCATTTAATACGTCCTATCTTACGTCATTAAATCAAACGAATCAACACTAAACGAGTAATCCTTTTCTTCATTTTCTAACCCGACAGATCTCATGTCCTTAAGGACGGGTCAAAGGTTTGTAGGTTTCTCGTCACCACACTAGGTGTGGTGACGAGAAACCTTTGACCCGTCCGTCGTTTGGTTTAGCCATTTGGTCATATTCTGATGTTTCATGGTCAACTTTTAGACAGACAATGGTGGTTCATTACAATTTACAATAATGGCAAGGCCGTAAAAGAAAATGAAAATAACAACGAAAACAATTTGTATAAAATTACGCTTTGATAGTTGCAAGGGATTGAATGGAAGAGGCTAAATGGTGCCGTTGAAAATGAGACGACAAGAATACGACCATATTCATAGTCTTTATTTTTTTGTTATCGATACAGCTTCTGCCGGCTGTTGGCATAATCAACAGCATTACTAAGAATTGTGTCCCTTACTTGACATTTGTTTTTACATTGGTCTTATATTATTTAATTTATTTTACAATCATAGATAGCGTGGCAAACATATTTGTCATAAGTGTACACCTATAGAAAAATATTTCTTAAATACCTCCAAATATCCCTTAAAGAAATCGTAAATTTTCTACGCTTCAGACTAGCATCGTTGATGTCTATTAAAATACTAAACAACATACATACATACACTTCACGCCTGTCTCCCAGAGGGGTAGGCAGAGACTACAGATCTCCATTTGTCACGATCCTGACATACCCCTTTCGCTCATCTACATTCATACATCTTTTCATACATGACCTCCGGTTTCGAGTACTTTTCACGCCACCTTCGGTCAGGACATCACCAATCTGGTCTTTATATGTCCTAAACAATAACCGCTGTATTCATAAACAGTTAAAACATTGACCAACTAGTTGACGTATATCAACTTATACCAGTTTGACCGTATTTAGTGTACAACATTTGACAAGCTTTTGGCCAGGTTTTGTTCTCGTCTGAACCATTACGAGGGAATATGATGACGATTTTTTTTTAATGTGAATTTGGACCACACTCACATTATACAAGACTTTGACGATTGACGATCGTCGATGTCACTGACTGACTAAAATGACTGACTTGAATGTACCGTGTGCATACATTTCTTTACTTAACTAAAGGCAAAGGTGCTAAAAGCCGGGGAACTCCGGCTTTTGGAAAGGAAAAGAAACAAGGGTTGGGGTAAAATTCTTCTTATGAAAATGGGGAGTTAGAAGTGAGTGGATTTGTCATGCTAAAAGGCGAATCGTGTCTTGCCCCGTACCACGAAGTCTTATGGCAATACTAGCTGACCCTACTATTAAATGTAAGTATAAACTTTTTCACTCCCCTTTTACCCCTTTAGGGGTTGAATTTTAAAAATTCTTTCTTATCTCACGTAAACATCATAATTTTATTTTTAACTTTGTGCAATAGCTTTCTACTGTCAAGGATTTGAGCTGGGCGGTGATGAGTCAGTGATGAATGAATAAGTCAGGACTTTGAGCTTCTTTACATATAGATTGTTCTCGCTGTGTGAGAGGGATAGGTAGACGAGTTGTATAACACTGTCACTGTCACACAGGATAAACAATATTGCTTCAAGCCCTCATGGTACGGGGTTTGAGGTAATTTGTACTCGCAAACTAGTCACTGGCGATTGCGACACTAACACTAATGCCAACAAGGGAGCTGACGATTTGATAGTTTTTTAACTAAATCCCCAAGAGCATAACATCTGAATCTATTCTTGATAAATGATGTGCTGGAGATGTACAGACATAACATGTAATGTATTTGTAAAACATTTCTGGTTATTACTTTGCGTAATATGTCATTGTATTTCGGTACATCTCAGTACCTACAGTTTCAGAAATCTAGAAACTTGTTTTTTTTTCGATCAACGGCTACATATCTATTATATAGTATCGTGCGTTACTTGTGTTAGTACCGACTACAGAATTATATAGGTGGGTATAAGCCTCAAAATTAATTAGGTACATTATACCATGTTGAATGCTGAAAAAAATGTCTTATTTAAAATTTGAGTTCGTGTTTCTTTGAGTATTTTTATGAATACATGACCCCTGTGGATTAGTCTTTACGAGGGTAAGTAATTCACCACATAATCTCACCTTATGACCCATTGATAATGTCGGTCAAACAAAGGTGTTAAAATTAAACCAATTTGAATCTGAAATCACAATCCTTAACAGACAGAACCATTGAAGCGTGATGAGGTTTTAGGTCAATTTCAGCGTAACAAATGGCTTACCCGTCATAAAAAAGAACCTATTTTAATATTATAATTACTTATGTATTTCTACTTAAGTACATTAACATTGGTACCTATAGCTAGTATTAATCTAACCATAGGCAAACAAGAACTTTCTTAGCTTACCACAAAAGCATTATACCGGATACGAGAAACGAACCCGCAACAGAATATCCGAGAGCAACCACTCATCCATTTCAGTTGTCCAACAAAATGTACCTATCTACGTATACCTAAGTATCTAATTGTTAACTTACAAAATAAAAAAAATAAATAAACAGATATAGACATACGGTAGAATAGTCCCGCGTAGAATCCCACAATGACGACCGCCAGTTTCACAAAATCACTGACCGCCTCTGTGTCAAAGTCAAACCTTTTCAGCAAATCACTCATGATGTCTGCCCTCACTCTACCGGCTTTACACTGAGTGTCGACCATGGTCACGACTCGGCTGTACAACTTATCACAGTCAGAAAAACACAAATTAAAAATAAAATTCCGAATGCACTGATAACCCGGGACCCGTTTACAGATATGGCGTAAAAATTGCATTTGGAGGATGCATGCTCGGCGAGCGACTATTTATTTAATTTAAGAAAACAAAACATTAAAAAAAAATAATCAATTTCCCGCCAGTCGAGGCTAGCAATGCGACAAGCGGCCGCGAGGTAAGTGAGAACCACAATAATAAGACGCCGCTCGATCCGGCCGGCTCGTCGACTCCGGCGCAAATTATCTATTACTTAACAATTTCATTATCCACTACGTACGTATGTATCTTTCTTAAAGTCATCAGTTTTCTTTGCGTGCGGCCAGTTTAAACTGTTACGGCGGCAAAAAAATATAGGTCCGATGCAAAAATACAGTTAATTGCCTTTTCAAAAATCGTACATGACGTCTGTTTCTTTTCACGAAAATAACTAGATGCTTTTAAAATATATAATTCACGTTCATACATCTAGTGGGATGGACATTTAAGGAGACATGACGTCACTCGGTGCAGTTCCTTCGGGATGTACGGTTTTCCCGAAAATTTTGCGTTGCACGTTAACCTACTGGAACTAGCTAGCTGTATGTACCATGATTCGTAGCGTTTACTCCATTCCTACGAGAATTTTAGTCAGAACCCGTTCGTTACTTTCTGTGAAGAAGTAACAATAATTTGTATCTATCTATGGAGGTACACATTCCCATTTCACATAGTTATCAAAAACTTTCGAATTTATAATATTACTACTATCGCACACACTTACAATTACACTCACGTTTTAATTTCGATTCGATTCGATCGATAGTGTATCTTCCCAACGGTGAAAGACTTATCGAAATCCGTCAGTCGTTTTTGAGTTTATTCGTTACAAACATCCATACGAAAATACAAATACTTTCCCCTTTTATAATATAAGTAAGTATTTATATACTTGAACTACTTTTTGGTACGCATATTATAATTTGTATTATTTATGCTTACAGGTAAGTCAATTTGTAACCCTAGAATATGCGTGGAAAGTTTCGCAAGTACCGAGTAACCTAAAACCTACCTCTTAACTATCTTGGTGATATAGATGTACGAGTGCGAACCGCAAAACCGCTAACTCGACGAAATTAACAACAATGTTGTCGCTTGTTCACAAACTTAAGGCCTATGAACTCAGACCAAACACAACCTTTTCCACCAAAATTTTTTTTTTTAATCACAATGAACAAGCGTTTGACCACCATCCTGCCTGATGCTAAGCAGCGATGTGGTCTACGATGGAGCACACTTGTTCAGTAGGTACCTATTCACCCGCGACCCCCGTATGAAAAGTGGTGTACTTCTGGATCCAAACTGTCACTTTTACTACTAATTTGACAGTTTGGATCCAGATTTACCGTGATACGCAGTAATGGACAGAAGATATTGTCTCTTTTACTATTTCACTCCTGCATGTTTTTCGTATCGTTGTCTCGCTGACCCGGCAAATGTCGTTTTGCTAAAATGTATTACTAGCTGTACCACGCGGTGTTACTCGCGTATTTTTTGTTCCCGTTGGAATTTCGGGTTAAAATATAGCCTATGTTATTCAAGGATAATGTAGCATTCTAATCGTGAAGGAATGAAGAGGTTTTTTTGTTTATTCTTTACAAAGATCAATTTATATAATTCTTTCTTCTTTATAATGTTAGTATAGCTCTTAATAGATCTAAGCATAAACAGGCACAGACAGCGGGAGGCGACTTTGTTTTATACAATACTAAATTAAATGAAGATATTTGATGATCCTCTTGTTTTTTTTATTGTTAAGACAATATGTCGGTCCTGCCGCAACAATAGGCTATGTAGTGCGCCTAATACGTTGGTCGCCATATACAGTGTGTTGATTGCGGAAGAGAGACATATTGAAATGGCCGAAAACATAGCCCATTTGAACTGTGGATCTAATATACTTATCGTAGTATTTATAATAATTTTAAATAAAAAAGAACCGACTTCAAATAGTGCCGGTTGACCCAAAGATGTTTTAAAGTGACCTATCTAGTGACTTATCTACTCTGCCATCATCAAACCCTTATGTCCTTATCATGGGAACTATGAGAGGTTTTGAAGAAAAAAAAAACATATGCCCACGGTTCACCAAGTGCATTTAACGCAACCTGACAAGGAGTGAGCCCATCGCCCTTATAGGGTTCACGCACCTCATTCTTTCCTATATATGTATAACTAAGTATCTTCTTTCAAACAAAAAAAATAATCAACAAAATCGGTTCATAAATGACGAAGTTATCAGCGATTAAATTTATTAAAGAAGTGACGCGACAGTTCGAAACAACGTTCGAATTGAAAAACCTCCTTTTTTGAAGTCGCTTAAGTTGGAACGTTCACAAAATCATCATCATCATCAGAAGCATAACGTCCACTGCTGGACGAGGGCCTCCCCCAATTTAATTTCCGCAATTTGGGGGGAAATTCCAATAATCGGCACGTTTGGCATGCGGGTTGGCGATCGCAGTGGTGCTGTGGTTTAACTCACAGAGAGCGCTGCTGCCCATCTTCTGGAGTTTCCTGGGTCGCCTTTTACGACCCTCACGATGGGAAATGTTGGGCTGGGGCGGTGACACGTGTATTCTATTCGCCGTCACCACACGGCTAAAACCGTTGACTTAATAGTTGACGTATATCAAGTTATATCAGTTTGTCCGTATTTAATGGATCTACATTTGACCAGCTTTTGAGAGGTTTTGAGCGCTCTGACGTGCGCTGTTAGTCTTTATGCATACAAAAGTTACATACTTATAAAAATAATTGTCAGACATGTAGGTATAAATTAGCACATAAGTTCTGAACAATTAAATATAGGATTGGATGAATCTTCTTTCTATCTACTATATAAAAATAAGTCGGGTTTTCCTCCCTGACTCCAGAACGCACGAACCGATTTCCACGGTTTTGCATTCATTGGAAAGGTCTCGGGCTCCGTGAGGTTTATAGCAAAGAAAATTCAGGAAAAAATTCAACAGAAAAGCGGGTAAACGAAACGAACCCATCTGGTGGCGAAACGGAGTTCGCCGGGTTTGCTAGTTAGTTCGTAATAATCTGGGTAAGACTTCTATACGAGCTCACCAGCGCTTCTAAGACCACTGCTCGGGGTCCTTTTACGCGCAATATAGTAACTAATAATTTAGCGAAATTTATGAGTGACTGATCATTTGGTAAAACGTTGATATATTTTTGATTGCCTAAAATGCATGATATTTTTGTAACCTCATTTTGCACATTTCTTTTTGAAGCTTTGGAAGTGTTCATATTTTTATGAAGCTGACTGTCCACCTCGTAAAGTATAATTATTATAATACAGTCATCAAGTTTCATAATGTAGAACAAATTAGCGAAAGACATCTACACAGATAACATGAGCCCAACGTAATATTGGCCGCCCTATAAAAGTGCCCTATAATATCCAGTAAAATATATGCAGACCAACAAATTTATAATTTTTTAATAAGGTCTGTAATCTACCTAGTCTACTAGGTAACAGTTTTTTTTATTCACCACTAGTCCCCCGCTTCACATGAGCACAATGCTGATACTAAAAAAATATTCTAAAATTATCAGTTTCTCTACTACATGATGCACATATATATATATTACTACATATAAACATTCCTCTAAAACCTGTTGCATAGTTTTAAAGATATACACATACAAAGGTAGAGACAGCATGAAGCAACTTTGTTTTATACTATGTAATGAAAATAAAGAATCCAATCTCTGTAAGAAGGAAGATGCAAAGAGGTGCACAAGGAGGAGTATGAAATACAGATAATCAAAATTAACTACAGTGTACAAGTGGTAGGCCAAGTGGATAGAGGTCTTGCTAGGACATACTTCAACCGGATTTGTGATGTCCATAAGGAGGCTGACATACTATAGCACTGAGCATGTATTAAGATGATTAATGGATTTGGAGTTGAGCGTCGAAAGAGTTGCAGTTACACTTCGTACAGACATTATGGTTGTTGTAAATAAGTTTGTTAATTGACCAGACAAACATGATCAGAGTAGAGCTAAAGTGGGCACAATGAATGACCTCTGGGCATCAACTAAAATCAGTTAGGTGCATTGTGACAAGTGGAGGCCCATGAGCTCAGCCTCTACGCCTGTGGGAAACAGGTGTGACATACATGTATATGTTAAAAAATGTTCTCTGAGTTTGCTTCTCCAGACAGAACTTGCATATCGGCATACAGTTGATGGCATACAAACTATAGACTGATCTAGCACACAATGGGTGGGAGGTCAAGAGACAAAAGTCCCTACCTGCTAGTAAATATCATTTATTTCTATATTATTACATTTTTGAATTCTACTACTGGGGAATAGAGTTCAAAATCTGTGATGCAGATGTGTGTTGTGTCAATGACACATGAGTGACTTATTTAAACACCTTAAGTTTGGTAAATAAATTGTAAAACAAGTCTTTCAAATTTAAATTCTTATTTACATTTTACAAACTTTTTGCTGAACCTCAGAACAATTATAATGCATAATCAGACTAATCAAAACATTAAGTCAAGTAGATACTGCAGTGCATACTGCAGGGAAGTCAATAAGTTTCTAATAAATTCAACCAAGGTCAAAGTACCTACATATTTACTTACTGATATCAACTTAGACACAAGTAGGTAGTAATTATGAAGAAAATTCTTGGATATTGAACAAGCACTATGCTGCTTTTGTAGTGAGAAATATTCGAAAATTTTAGCGAGTCATTTCGATTAGTAAAATACCTACCGACCTGCGGTATTTGAATACTTATGAACTAAGTAAATATTGTTATAAAAACTAGATTTACTTCAGAAATGTACTCACCGATAATCTCGTAGAGGCTTGATGTGTAATTACTAAGCAGATTTGTGAAATTCATGGTGAATTTCTATATAATATTTAAATTTGAAGAGTCTGCAACTTTTACGATGTAGGTACATGCAAGATGTAAGTATGTCAATCACAAAAAACACACATTGTAACAATTTACAATGCAAATTAGAACTAATCAGTGGCGAGACGAATAGCTAATAGGATTTTATGTATTGAAAACAACTTTAAATAATGCAGTAATTCGTAAAAATCCGCTAAAAAACTTTGTTCTTCTTGTTTTTGTTATCGTAAGCACGTATCAATCAATAACATGCACGATTTTATGAAGTGTCAAATGATTGTTTTATTTTTTTCAAGCAAAGATTTAGTTCATGTAATTTTTGCAACATAGTCTGGTGTATAATTACCATCGTGTTGCAACTTCAATCGGGATTTATGTACGTTTTATACAGTTGGATGTTGTTTATTTAAGTTTTGCCTTCAGATTAAGTATTTTTGTCACCGGAAAATGTATTAGATAGAGCAAATTCTGGCTGTATGGATAAATGTTTTTACCTGACTCAGAAAGGATAGCTACTGTCATTCTAAAAAAATGACAAAAATGTCAGTCGCCACCACTTTGTACCTAAATAAACAAAAACGAAATGTTTTCTGTTTTTTAAGGTGCTGTTTTCAAAATTAAATTATAAAAGTTATAGTGATATATATAAACATGAATTGAAGAGAAACATAGAGACTTTCAGCTAGTAACTAGCATTACTCCCTACTGATTACGATGAAGGACCATCACAGAAATTTTGGACCGGACATGTTGCTTCGTAGGAGATTCCTAAAACGTTTATTACTTATTGCTATCAGTCTCGGTTTGTCGTTCTACATTTCTGTACTCTTGTTTGGGAACATCCGTTATCCCGTTGTAATGCGCCTAACTGATTTAAGTCGATGTCCAGCGTGCTATGGTGTTTCCGTGTGCCCACATCTCTACTCCGATCATGTCTCTCTAGAATCGTCTGGACAGTTAACGAACTTATTTAATGCTAAAAACATCCATTACGGTTACACAAAGTCTAACCACCGCAAAGTCGTTTTGAAGAAACTGGCACATGATTGGGAACTTAAGGAATTTGACTCAAAACTTTGCAGCACATTTAATTTACCAAGTGACTGCAAGCCAAAGCAGCTATTGAATGTTACTAACATGAAAGAAAGGATTTCCAAACTAGTCAGCTATAATTTTACCTATCCTGAGACTGAGCCGAGAAAGGGTGTTATAATGTGCCCTTATGCCACTAGTATTTTTGATTTTACTGAAAATCTTCTGCCTAAAACTCAAACTGATTTAGTGAATATATGGACAATGTTGAGTGTGAATCCTGAACCTATTATTCTACAGGTAATGGTTGCATTTTTTTACAATTTAGTAGTTATAACCCAACCACTGCCACCTGCTAAACATTTAGGATGCCAACACGCTTTGTACCCTATATACCAAAAATAAATAAGGTGCAACAAATATACATCAATGATGGCATTCATAGGTCTAGCAAGATGACTGTTCACCCACTAACCAGCAATGGACAAGCATGGTGGACTTAATATGGCTTAACATCTATAATTTATGTTCCAAAACTCAAGTTGCAGTAAGTGGACAAAAGGAAGAGAGGCTGTTGCCCTGCAGTGGGAACCAGTGGGCTAATAAAATATTTTTTTTATATCGTAATAATATATTTTCAGGCAATCCCCAAGTCCCAAGGCTGGCGTGTTCCCGCCTATGGAGGGGTCTGTGGGCGAGTTGAGCTGGTAGCTTATGAAGGGGAACCATTGTCATCCTTGAATCATGTGCCGTGGATGAGAAAACTAAGTTTTGCCAAACAGATTATTGATGCTGCTCTGGACTTCACCTTCAAACATGAAAGGTACATCTAATAAATGTTCTCATAAATTGTCACATTAAAGTATGATCTGAGGAATTAACCAATATCTTTTTACCTTTCTTTGTTTTACCCCTAAATGATAGGAAAACAATATTTGCCTTGACAGAGATTCTGATAAAAGAAAAATTCATGAGTATATTTTTTTTGTATCAGTCCAGCTCAGACAAGGATTTCTTACAATAGTTATTTACATTTCAGATATCGATTCTACCTCATGGATTGGTCTCTCGACAACATTGTGGCTGATAGCAAGGATGTCATAACATTTGTGGATTTAGAAGACATTGTTGTGTTGGATAAGCATTCATCACTAAAAGACATACCGAATTGGTTCAAGCGATACAGTCACGAGAATAGCGAGCTAGGTTTTACATTTTCCATAGACAACTTGTGCAAACACCATCTCAGCGACCATAATTTATGGGCTGCATGTTACATACTAGTTGGTGAGGAGTCACCATTACTGCTGCCAGTACCTAAAGAAGTAGAGTCAGCAAAACCATACTTAGTTACTTTGCTGAAGGATTGTTTATATCAAGAACAAAGATATGACACTGCATTAAAATTACAACAAGTTATTGGTGATATGCTCTCGGATACAACAATTGTCAAGAAACAGGAAAGATGACCAAGTTTATAATGATCTTATTAACTATTAATACTTCCTAGGTATATACTTTATTTAGGTAGGTCTACCCATTATTTGCTTTTTTATGGTATTGTTTACATGTGTATTAAATATTGTGTTAATTACCTAATAGATAGGTATTATATTATAATTTTACTGTGATTAAAATATTGGTTGTGAATTTGTGAACATTGTATTTCAATTATTTGCAGAAATAGGTTTATAATAGAAGTTTGTTGGTAGGCAACTTGATAGTTGTAATGAGTCATGCTGTTTATCCCAGAAACTATATAGAATAATATACTAATGTGGTTTATCCTAAAGGGGTATACCACACACTTATGTTGTGTTATGGAATTCAGATAACGAAATATACTTACTTTAATATATTTTTTTCTTTTAAATATATACATTTAGAACATAAAAAAATAAAACACCCAGACACATCCAACAAGTAGGCCTAGAGTATATAAGTACCTATAAGTACCTGTCAGCGTGCAGCAGCCATGAGTTACAGAATGAACCCTACGGAATAGACACAAATGCTGACCACTACACCAGCAGGCCAGTCGACGTCGTTATTTTTGGAGAGTAACTTCCTAATACCAGTAGCACAGGACAACCTACTCTATAAAGATCCTGGTGACTTCATCAGACAGATGACGTCAATTTGCTGGACGAGGGCCGCCTCCAATGATTTCCATGATCATTGGCGACTTAGTTATTTAAAACTCATATACTTTTTACATTCTAAAATCTAGACATTCTCATTATGATACAATGTTTCAGTTCAGGGGTTCATTATGATACAATGGTCAATGTACTTGTTCTATGTAAAAATCCGAAAGTTTCCGAACGCTAAATCAGCTGTTTTTCTGACAGCTGCTGCTAAATTACTGTCATAGATGTCACTTAACTGTCATCGCTGTCATTACTTGCAGTTTGTCCTTGTCACAGCCTGTCACTTTAATTTGCGTTTTCCTTACATGTTCTTTCGAATTGTTATTTCTCCTTGATAACTTCTAAATAGGTACTGTAAAGTAGTGGAACATAATAGTTTCGCTTACATTTTAGCTGTATAATATCGCGGCATGGATACATCGGTACGAAATTTCCGAACCCTCAACCGGCTTTTTCGTAGACCCATAAGTGGTGTTTTTAGTAGAAATATAACAGGAACTGCTGCTGTGAAGGAAGAGGCGAATACAGAACTTTTACACTCATTTAACAACGATATAAAAAAAGGTAAGCATTAAGAAGTTTCATGCCAGTACCATGGTACCTAACAGTAACACAAGTATCTTTTGGCGCGTGAGTTCTGAATATTGAATGTTTTCCCGCTGACCATAACAGCTGTATTTATCCAGTGTAAAAATTGTTTTAGAAGTTTTGTTTATTGTAGTTTGATGTAAAGCATCTTCCATTAAAAAAACTTGTTTGGCTCTTAAATTGGGAGTCAACTTTCTAGCTATATGCCAAAATATCCTTGTAAACCTGATCACCTAGGCCATGGTATCACCAGGTCATATTCTCTAAAGGTCATGGTTGAACAGGTTAAATTTCTAGTAAAAAAACTAAATTTATAGCAGTGGTTTTAGTAATAAAAGTAAAAAAGGTTTTCATTTTATAATTAGTTAGATAAATGAACCTTCAGTGGTTTCTCAATTTAATCTACTTACAATAGTACAAAATTAATTACAGTGGTGGGAAATTGGAGAGGCCTATGTTCAGCAGTGGATAAATATAGGCTGATAATAATAGTTCACATATTAAATGTATGTCTATAATATTCTGGACAGATGATAGCCAGAGGAGGCACTTGATATTTGCTTAGCTCCCATGGTTCTCTAAATGTATTTAACCCAAGGTGACAGGGGGTGAAGCCATTCCCATTTTAGGGTTCACACTCACACCACCTTGTGGTGTGCAGGTTTCATCATGTTGTCCTTCACTGTACAAGCTCTGTGTTGCATACATAGGCTCTGATAATGAGTATTGTTGGAACATGTCCAGTAGCCTGACTCGAACCCGGGACCTCCCAATTGCAAGTCAAGTATCCAACCAACTGGACCACAGATGCACTAAAGTAGTGTGGAAAGTAAATGAAGAATAATTTGTAAGATCAAATAGAACATTTTCATCAGTACTTATAAAAAATAAATATGTTAGTTATGTATCAAACTTATCAACACTTCAAGATGATAAAGCCTTATCTAAAATATTTCTGTTTGTTTTTTTTCTTTCATGTCCAGTAAGAAATGTATGTATTTACATATGTACATACTTAACATACGGAACATCTCTCAGTGGGGTGGTCAGAGACTATTGATCTTAATTTATGTAATAATATGTTTGTTGTATGGAAGCTTAACATCCCTCAATACCTTGAGGACATCATACACAGATTTTTAAATTGACCATCTCTAAGAAGCCAAATGATCTCTCATTGTGTGGTCTGGTCCTGACGTAAATACATCTTTCAGTCCGAGTAACCTAACATACCTGACATACTTCTCCCACATTCATTGATCTATTTTATCCATGCACATCTGTTTCAGAGATCTTTACTTTTCCTTGCTCTGCCATGTCTGCATTATCCTACAAAATAACATTATAGTCTCTTTGGTCCAGTTGGTCGGACACTTGTAACCACACGTGTCCGGCTACTGGACCAATGGGCGTCTTTTTAGGGCCTATGTACGCAACGCAACGCTCGTACGGTGAAGGACCACATCCTGATGAAACCTGCACACCACAAGGTGTTTGAACCCTATAACGGCGATGGGCTCACCCCCTACCACCCACGTTGGGTCAAATGCGCTTGGTGAACTGCATTTGCTTTAACAAGTGGCTCTGCCTACCTCGCTTTTTCTTTTTCTCGCCTTTTAATACCAAGGCGTGAAGTATATATTTTACTTATAACATGACATGACAATAATCCCGTTTCTTTAGAGTTTTGTGAAGGAACATATTCTCTAATATCACATATAGGGTGTTTTGGGTCATCATGGGATAGAGTTTTCATATCACTATCTTTATAATTTCCAGGTGGCGTAGTGCCAGTGTTCCGGAGGGCTCTACTGTTTCCCACGCGAGTCGCGCTGCAAGATGAAGTCGGCATATACACTTACACGGGCCTTTATCAAGCCTCCGCCGCTCTCAGCATGGAGATCTCGGCTAAATTACGTTAGTACTTCTCCACTTTAATATGGTTTGTAATACTAAGGCGCCATTGACTACTAAGACCGTAAATTAATTAATTAATTAAAATTAATACACTTCACGCCTTTAATCCCAAAGAGGGGTAGGCAGAGGCACTTGCTAAAGCAAGTACCCACGGTTCACCGAGCGTATTTAACCCAACGTGACAGGGGGTGAGCCCATCGCCGTTTAGGGTTCACACACCTTGTGGTGTGCGGGTTTCATCACGATGTTGTCCTTCACCGTACGAGCGTTGCGTTGCGTACATAGGCTCTGAAAAAGAGTCCCATTGGTACACGTACAGTAGCCGGGCTTGAACCCGGGACCTCCCGGTTACAAGTCAAGTATCCGACCAACTGGACCACAGACGCTAAGACCGTAAAAGAAAGGAGATTAATAAAAACAGTTTATCATACAATAATTTTCATTTCAGTGGGCGACACCGGTCGGACGATCGCGTACATGTGCGGCCAAGACGCGTCGCATGTCATAGTTCAATGGGCTATCTGGATGTCAGGGAATATTGGTCAGTATGGGGAAGAAAACACATGACGTAATAGTGTTAGTTTCGCTTGACCCAAAACAGTACTTTTGGTTAATCGATTGTGACTTCATTTTCATTTGCATTTTCATCACTTTCATTGGTTCGTAGAGGTCAAGCGTACGAACCGCCATTCGGCTTTTCGTTTTCACTATTGTTCGCAAAAGAAGGAATTTGCTGTTGAAAGGAGAAATATATTTGTTTAAAGATTGTGTCTAGAATAAAATCTACTTGATCCTACGAGTATAACGGTCTGTTCGTTAACTGACAGTTACTTTCATAAAAAAATGACTGATCGTGACGTGTTGCTTGTTTCAAAAGTGTATGCAAATAACTGCCAGTAACCTGTATGGTAAAATAAAAGAACAATTGTTAAAACAATTGTTGTACACTCAGCCCAAACACAACTAGACTTGCAAGCCGTGTACCACCTTCAATCAGTCTCTTTTCCACCAAAATGTATGAAAAATGATATTATCTTTTTACCCAAACTGTCATTGAACATTGGAACCAGATATACCCTGGTACGCAGTAAGAGACAGAAGATAATGGTCTCTTACTCTTTCACTCCTGCATGTTTTTCGTATCGATGTTTCGTTTTATTCTAAACGTCAGTTTTATATTGCAAGTCTAGTTGTTTATGGTCTACATTAAATAAATGTGATAAACGTCAAAAGTGTCAAAGTGCTTGTATTGCTACTCTTATGAGAAATTGGCAAATAAAATAATATAAATTATACGTATGTATGTATATACCACTAATCCATGACGGTATTTCATATCTACAGACGTGACAAATAATTACGCAACTAATGTTTGCAGCTGTTCCCCTAACACCTCTGCACCCGCCGGACATGCTGACGTACTTCGTGAACGACTCCGAGTCGAGTCTTGTCGTGTGCACGCCGGATTACGAGCAAACACTGCGCCCTATAGCCACAAAGATCGGCAAGGAGCTCATAGTGGCGACCAGAGACAAGGAGATCACCGCACAGTTGTACCAACCTAACACTAGCTTCTTGAACAGAGACGGCATCGACGACGTGGGTAGGACGAACATGTGGTACGGGCAGAATGACGCCATGATTATTTACACTAGCGGGACTACTAGTAAACCTAAAGGTAGGTGTGTTTTAATTATTAGTTTTATATATTAAGACGCAGTACAGTCTGAAGGTCTTCAAGTCGCGGGTGAATAGGTACCTAATGAACATGTGTGCTCCATCGTAGACCACATCGCTGCTTAACATCAGGCAGGATGGTGGTCAAACGCTTGTCCATAGTGATTAAAAAGAAAAAAAATAATTGACTTCGAAAAAGGAGGAACTAGGTTCTTGATGAGGCATTTTTAAACTCGTATTTCTCTATTAGATAGAGGTCACTACTAGTTTTTGTGTCGATTGTCAATCAAACGCTTACAGCTAAATACGAACGTGACATTTCTTTCAATACTGATTGTATTGTTACAAGAAGTTTCGGTCAAACACGAAGGTTGATTGATACAGAACACCGTAACGGCGACTTTTGAAAAAAAATGCATACTAAATAAAAAAAAGCTGTATGTTTTAACGTAGCCGTGTGCTGACTGCGAATAGAATACATATGTCACCATCCCAGCCCAATTTTTCCCGTCGTGGGGGTAGTTAGAGGCGACCTAGGGAACTCCAGAGGACGGGCAGCAGCGCTCTCTGTGAGTTAAATCGTGGCGATTATTGGCATTTCCCCCCAAATGATTATAGTAATCATTGGGGGAGGCCGTCGTCCAGCAGTGGCCGTCATGTGGCTGATGATGATGATGATGCTGTATTTTTTAAGTTACGTCATAACTTTTGCCTGCACCGATTTTGAAGAATATTTTTGTATTTAAAATCTGGTGCTTCCCGTGTGGTCCCATTTCGGACTGTGATTTTAAAAACTACCTATATTAACCAATATGCACAGTCAGTTGGACTGAAAAATTAGATAATACATGGTCCGTGACACGCGTGGCGTCTTGATATTGCAAGAAGATGAGAGCATGCTCTCACATAGGAACCAATTTCTTGTTTGGAACGCCCTATCTAGTACGCGAGTACGACGGAGATATTTGATTACGCCACAGACGCTATATCCATTAAAGCTAGGCATCGCGAATAAAAATGTTTCTTACACTTTGAAAAATAAATATTTATTATTTTCTAATAAAAGGTATGTATGCTGTGAAGTTAAGTTCATCGTTTGCGCTTTATAAAACCTTTTTAACCCCATCTACAACATAATCAAGGTTCCGATGGTAATATATTGTTTCGTTCAAAAATGATTTCTGCTCTCCGTCCGCCATTTTGTTTTCGTTCCCGCGCTTTTCGGACCATAGATAGTAGAACACGGGCCATTGTAAATAAAAGTAAGTTAGATGATCTATATATCCAGTAATGCATAATAGAATAGTTCTGTAGTCTGACATTAAGCCATAAGCGGGGTAGATGTAGACACCACGGATTCTTTCTGCGTAAGCCCTGTGAATAGAAAAAAATAGGTTATAGACAACACAAGGACCTTTCGGCCATATTTAGCATAATAAGGATTTAAGAATGTCAATATGGGGCTTCAGTTCAAAGTTGCTAGCCTGAATAAACCAAAATCTCCAAATTTCATAGTCGGTCCCTACGACATGCCAGGAAGAAAGGTAGCTGATGCAATAGAGAAAGGCCTTCCTTGTGAATGTCTAATCAGTATGCAACAAGGTTAAGACAAAATGGGACTTAAAACCCTGTAATTTTATTTATGCATTGACAGCATTGCAGGTGACATGTAAGTTTCTCTACCGACTAAGGATTTTTTATTTTCATTTGATCAACTAAAATAAAAGCGAAAGTTTTTTTGGATGTTTGTCCACCCTTGCATACGAAGTAACTAGTGAAAAGGTTTTAATAAAAAAAAGCCAGGAAATCACTCTGCCCATGATAGCAAAGAACTTCCCAAGGTACCCTATATCAAAAACGAAAAAAGAAATGTACTTCTTCATACTATCTGAACGATCAGTTTAATGATCACTTTCTATGAAGTGGTCGGCCAAGAAAATGGTTTATCAGTTTTGATGACACTTTCTGTATCACTAAAACACCACAAAGGTGGAGGCCGTTATTTTGTGACAAGTAAACAATGAATGTCTAATGTGACATTCGCTAATTTACTGCAACAACGCGATATCTCAAAATGTACATACATACATAAACTTCACGCCTGTCTCCCAGAGGGGTAGGCAGAGACTACAGATCTCCATTTGTCACGATCCTGACATACCCCTTT